>JANQBM010000002.1:6871673-6883259 GCA_025594535.1 Erythroxylum domingense | reverse complement strand
TTAAAATATAATTCATTCATTAATTAAAATATTGTAATTAATTAAAATATAATTTATTTATTAATTAAAATATAATTTATTTTGTAATTAATTAATTACAATATTTTTTACAAACCGACCACTATCAATATTAACGATAATCATTCCTTCATCTTAACCAACCATCATAATTATAATGATTATATCTATTTCTATTCCTTCCTATATTCATTCTCATTCATATTTTTATTATCTTCTATAAAATAAGCGCCCACTAAGTAAAATTATTGTGCACATGAGTAGTACGACTTACAGTATAAATTAGAATACTTAGGCACGACTCGCGATATAAGTTCGGTACTTGAATACCTTTCACCAGGAGGGACCTAACGGCTAATCTCTCATGTTCTCTTCTCGACACTAACAAAAATGAAGCGACCAAGACCTGCTACACCACTTTCCACAGCTAAATCGCCGCAGCCGCCGCCAACACCGCCGCTAACCATCCTCAAATCTCACAACTCCGCCTCCCGGAAAACCGTTATTAACTTCGAGACATCCAAAGACTCCACAAACTGGGCCCCGCTCAACCTTACCCAGTCAGAACTCTCTCTTCCACTCACATTCCCCACCGGTCAAACCTTCCAATGGAAACAAACAGGTCCTCTCCAGTACACCGGTACCCTGGGCCCCCACCTAGTATCGCTCAAGCATCACCTTCAAAATGGCGACGTTTACTACCACATCCACCACACACCCTCCCAATCCGAGGCCATGTCGACTCTTTTAGATTTTCTTAATGTGAAGATCTCCCTCTCTGATCTCTGGGATCAGTTCTCGACCTGTGATTCGCGGTTTTCAGAGCTCGCTCGATTTTTGCCGGGGGCTAGGGTTTTGAGGCAGGAGCCTCTTGAGTGTTTGATGCAGTTCTTGTGCTCTTCGAATAACAATATCTCGAGGATCACTAAAATGGTGGACTTCCTCTCGTCTTTGGGCGTTCATTTGGGGCGTGTTGAGGGTTTCGAGTTTCATCAGTTTCCTTCTTTGGAACAGTTGGCCTTGGTCAGCGAGCAGCAGCTTAGAGATGCTGGTTTTGGTTACAGGTTTGTCGTATTCTCTAACTGTTCGCATTTTTAAGTGTTGATGATTTAGCAATTAATGTGTTGTGTTGTCTTTTGAATTGTTGATGATGGACTTCACATGTGATTTAGGGTTCATGACATTTTATTGGCAGGGCAAAATATATAACAGGCACGATAGATGCCTTGTTGTCAAAACCTGGTGGAGGTGTAGAGTGGCTTTTATCTCTTCGTAAGTTGGATCTCCAAGTTGTCATTGACGCCCTCTGTACTTTGCCTGGAGTTGGTCCCAAGGTGGCAGCATGTATTGCTCTGTTCTCACTCGATCAGCATCATGCTGTTCCGGTTGACACACATGTGTGGAAGGTTTGTTTTACGACCTTCAGTTTTAGTTGTACGTATTTAAAATTGTTCATGAGATTTCCAATCGGGGTTTATAATGAGATCTCAAGTTAGTCTACCATCTGTCTGAGTAGACTAATGGTAGTCTATTTTATTGATTGAAAACAACTAGATTTACATAGATTTAGATCTTCAAAACCTCGTTTAACAATCGTCGAGCTTCTTTCCAAATGCTTGAAGAGTTTCGAATATAATTATGTTGACTTGGACTCTACACGCAGACCACACTGTGCCATATATTCTCTCTGTCGCAAACAAAAACAGTGTAGTCAACAAGATGTCTTCAAAATAAAAAGAAGTTACTGGACTAGATGTTTGGTTCCAAAGATCAATCTTGGCAGCAAAGCTTTCTAACGCAAAATGTTTTTTTTTTTTGGTGTGATCATTTAGTCCTCCTTGTGGATTCAGAATATTATTAAGTATTCCGTTTATTTCTTTGATTGGTTGTCAAGAAAGACATTAAACGGAGATTTCTGTAAGCAAACATTAAAGTATGAAGCTGAAAACAACAGTTGTTCTTTATATGCATTTTTTGGGAGGGGAAGGGAGGGAGGGGAAGGATTGTCCTTAGGTAATCGTGCCTCTCAGAAAATTATCTTTGTTCATTATCCACCAAGATCAACTACTGAGGATTTTTTTCCCTTTTTTTCCTTCGCTTTGCTCAGATTGCTACAAGACACCTCCTGCCTGAGCTAGCTGGGTCCCGCCTGACTCCTAAACTCTGCACTCGTGTGGCAGATGCATTTGTTAGCAAATATGGAAAGTATGCTGGCTGGGCACAAACTCTGCTTTTCATTGCTGAACTGCCTTCGCAGAAGGCACTCTTATCGTCACATTATTGGACTATTGAAGAGTACAAATCTGTCGATAGAAAACACAGTGAAGCACATAGTAGTTGAAGCTGTAAGTATTACAATTCCAACACGGAATTTTGAGTTTCACGTAGTACCTTTTGTGTTTTAAGTCTCAAGCTTTTTTTATGGAAATTACTCTTCCTATTTAGCTTTTAATTTAGGACGTTGTTGGATGGTAAGGCTCTCAAGATTCATTGGCGAGAAAGTTGTGAAAGCTGCTTCATGGTTTTATTGAACAACCTCTTGGAGATGCTGTTTAAGTTGCAGATTAAAGAGGTCAGCTCCACAAACCATTGTGCATGGATATATGACACATGTTCTTCCGTGGTGTGCCATGTCATCTTTATCTCATTTGATGATATATTTTGCTTGCCATTATGATTAAAAATTTATCTTATGTTTTGCTTTTGGAATTCGCATGATTTGGACTTTATATATAAACATATTCAGGAAAAGATACATTTAAACATAGCAAAGTCAGTAGTGACGACTTTACATAAATGACTCTGAGAAGTATGGTGATATTGAAACACAGGTTAGAGAAGTGATAATGATTGGTAGTAGTTTGTTCCTTTTATATGTGCAGCATCATTCTTGTTGTAGATCCTCTTAAATGTTAGCTGGTTTTGCTTTAGAAATTCCCATGTTTAGAACGAAAATCGTTGCAGAAACTGCATTTCGTAATCTTGTTGATAGAAGCCATGAAGAGTTGCCCCTCATATTAATCTCTTGTAATTTAATTAAGAATTTCATGATATATCTCCACATATGTTTGTTATGCCGAAGCGTAATCAGTTTGTTGTCAGTGTTCGTGCTTTATTGGCAGTTTTGTACAGGCCATTGATCTTGGTGAATATAATGAATGTCTAGTAATCCAAAGCGCTTCTTCACGATTATAAGAGTTGGTTAGGTGATAATAAATGTAATATAGCCAGTCGTAAAATTTGTGTTTTCTTTTGATAATTTGTACTTTTTGAGAAATGTTATTGTTTTTTCCCCTTAGTTCATACAACTACGCAACTCTTGGAATAAGAGTTTTTTTATCAAAACAAAGCTTTTATGACGACGATGACACCTCAGGTTCAGTTCTGTGCATGTCTTTGCATGATGAATTTGTTGAATCTTCTACTCATGAAATGCTATCAAATCCTTTGATTTTCATGTGCATTTCACATCAACCAGGAGAGATTTAGGGATTCCTGGACATGGATCACCACCAAAAAATTGGCTCGATTGGATGATGGAACAGTTATTTTTCCCTATACAAGTCTGCAGTGTTTTACAGCGGTCAGAACCATGCAAGTAACATTCAAGAAAAGACATAAGGCATAGACTTGAAAATCAAATAACTGGAGTTGGGATTTATGTTGACCACATTTCTATCCACTGTGTGGTTATTCTTTTCAATGTACTACAATTTCAAGTAGAAAATTATTCTGCTGCAGTTCTTAAAGAGAACTGCACCCTTCTTTATTGTTTTATCTATCTATCTATCTCTCTATCTCTCTCTCTCTCTCTCTCTATTTATATATATATATATATATATATATATATAATGTGTTTGTTCTATTGATGCCAGTTCTTACTGTTTAGCCTCCATCGAATGTCAAAGGCCATATACTAAGCAAGGGGTGTACCAAAAAGCTTAAGTTACCCACCTCCCACATTTGCAATCTTTGGTTTTCAGAAATATTCTTTAGGTAACATATTTTAGGAATATATTTTTTTTCAGTAAATGTTGGTTATTCTTTTCAGTGTATATAGTGGGCAAGAAATTCTCATGCAAGTACCGAAGTAGAGGGAATATAGGATAGAGTGCAAGCTATGTAGATACTTTTTCTCGTTTTAGATATCAATTCAAGTTTTAAAAAAATTAGTAGAAAGAAAAGCTTACCTTTTCTATTTTGGCTCTTGAATTAGATGAGTGGCAGTTCCCAATGGCATAATTTTCACAGTTACCTGATGGTGTTCCAAAGCTTGCAAATAAAATCCTGGCAATGTTCCTTCTTTGGGGACAAGTGAGCTTAATTGCAGACGCATTTGATTCAGCCACATTAATGCATAACTTTGCAATTGAAATTGTATCCATTGTGATCCCAGCAGGGTATCCGTTTTCTTCTTCTAGTAGAATTAATAGGTTGCCCTTCGGTTTGAGGAAAGATCGAGGTACATGGTACCTAAAAGTTGTTTTCGAATCAGTAGAAGATTGAAGAAATTGAAGAGTCATTAGTGTGAGGAGATATTGATAGGAAGATGTAATTTTATTACAGAAACTTCAGTCTTCAAAACTAATATACGTTTTAGTCTGGATATCATCCTAGGAGATTCGTATCTATCATTAAAACTTTGGTTGTGGAATCTATTGACTAGAATATTTAAATTATTTACGAAATTTTCCACAATATATTTCTTATTAGATACATACCGAATTTGTGATGGAGTTCCTTTGGAAGTATGAAATGATGTCCAATATCGGCCAATGCTTTGGCCATTGATCCAAGCTTGACCTTTCCCCATGGAACCAAGGTTCAGTGCGACTGGATCATTTCCTCCAGGTGCATCTATAACAGTCTGATGATGTTCATGGATTGGAGAAACTTAGTTCATAGATGATAGGCCAGAAGTAAACAATGTATTCACTGTAAATTATAGTGATGGTAATGTTTAGAAACAAATAAATCTCATCTTTTAATTCCGTATCTCCTCTGTGCTCAAAGTGAGGGGTATGGCCCTCGTATTGATCAATTGGTGTGGAATACCTTATACCATGTGAGTCTCTGGTCAGCAGTGCGTCCTAGCTTGTTCCATTGAATCTTTTTAGCCCCAGAATGGGTGTAAATTTGTAACTCCTCCCCTAGCAATCCAACCTTTATCAAAAGATTTTGTTCCGATAAGTAAATGAAACATTTTAGTATTCTCCGTGAAAACTTAGACCTAGAATTGTTAGGAGAATAAGATTCAAATACTGGCTGTGAGAAGATGGACATAAAATCTGACGAGTGAATCTAGCATGAGTAGGTGGAAAGTAAGAACCTGATATCCCCATGCAATATTAGTAAAATCCTTGTTCTGAATCCTCACTCTACGAATTCCTGCAACCTTACGTTCAAGGTATGCTCCGGAATCCTATGTAACAAATGGAGTGATGTTACTCTTATGGAAAGATGATATTACTGTAACGCGTGCATCATAATCAGGCAGTCTGAGGAGAAAAAGGAGAGAATGAGACTGGAATTACCGGTAATCCGACCATGACGCTGAGTAGGGAAATATTGTTTGTCCCATTTCTTAAACCAATGGTTTTCTCGAAAGTAAAACTTGTATTCTGGTGACTTCCATGAGCAGTTCCTGTTTACCAAAAAAATAAAAAAATAAATGTACCAAGTGCTAAGTTGATATGCTGGTTGAAACTCTGTTTATCAGAATATGAACAGTAGTTCAAATAGTCTGTCATTTTCTGGATCCATTCTGATAATATTTATTAGCACCAAATGAATAGGTCCCAGACTTTGAATACTCCAACTAGTACGACCAACTACGTTGAGAAAGCTTAAGTTCTACAGCTAGGTTTTTCATTTGTTTATGAAATCTGATTAGAATTATAAATTTCCCGTTACCTGTGTGATTAGGTGTCAATGTGGATTGACTTTCAGGTGTACAGACCATATTGGAAGATATGCTGAGTAGCAAGTGTGTTTATTAATTTCTTCTCTTACGAGATTAATTCCACTCTCTTGTTTGATAGTTTTCTTTCTCAATTAAACATATGCATGGTTACATGTTTCAAATCTCGTAATTCTGGTCCAACTCTTGGTTTATGTGTAGCAGCTACAAAGGGAGAGCACCTCTACTGCACATATAAAGTAGAAGGAAAGGTTGGACATGAGCTCTACTCTTAGTTGTTGCATTTTCTTAGACTTCGGTTGAAATTTATTTACAGAGGACAGCTTTTTCGCTACATGTGGAGGGCTTCCTAATGTAGAATACTGAATTGGAGGAGTGAGCTTAATGCTGTGTTTCAACTTAGATGTGTGAATGTAATTTCCTGAAGTACATATTCGGTTGAGCAAATGGAGAGACGCAGACATTCAATGTTGTAATGCGCCAGATTCTTGCAGATTTAAATAAATTCAACTTTTTTCCGGTATTGTGAGGTTTGGTAAATCCTTTTTATATTTTGAGCATCTACGTCACTACCAGCCTCGCATAAGTGTTATTCATCAGACATTCAATCTCTATGTCCACTGTCTGTCATACAAAGTAGTCACTAAGGGGTGGAAGCTTACCAACATATATTCCATTAACATATGCGTGTAAAATGTGTCCATGTGCGAGAGCACTAAGCACTGCTTGAACATTGGAGGGGTTATGCTGAAACCTGCAATTTTCCAGTTGAGTCTGCATAAATTAGTTGGTGATTTGGGGTCATCTAATTTCAATCAACTCTGATCTTGCCGGTACTTATTACTCGATTGATTTGATTACCTGAAAGTGTACCAAAGATAATCTGATCTATCTTTTGTTGCACTCATGTGATCTAACAGCATTTTGGCTCTTAAAGTCGTCTTCTCAAACTCGACAACATCTTCTTGGTATTGTCTCCATTTTTTAATGGAGTTGTACTTCTGTCTCAAGGCTGTTGATCTTGTAGTGTATTGTGCACTTATCTGCCCAGGTTGAGATACTTGATTCATTGGTCATTAATACGTGAACCAAAAAGCTGACAGAGAAATTTTAATTTAAATGGATCTAGGGAATTAAAAATATAGAGCATTGTGGGAGCTAGAAAACTTCAATCATGATATAAGTCACTCCCCCTTGTTGCATCAATTTCAGTATTGTGCATAAGGACATACCCTTGCTGTGTTGAAGGCTATGGTCTTGCAGTCTGGTAGAATGCTTATTGAATGTTGAGGCAATTCATATTCAACATTTTGAAACAGCACTTTGACATCTCTTTTCTTGTCGTTATTTACCAGAAAAGCTGTACATTCACCTGAATTTCCTTTGAAAACGTATGCCTAATGGGAGAAAAAGACGAAACAGGGTCGGACATTCTGAAAAATTATTTTCTTATAGTTTAAGGAATGTACTCTGAAGTCCTTCTTGTCTTACATCTTGCATCACACCAAGAGGATTTTTATTTTGCAATCCATGGAGTAAAGCATTTGAACATGACTTGATTGTGGCGTGTAATTCCTTGAGATGACCCCATTTTGGTTGCTTGGTTAAACCTGAACCAATCAGCCATTGCATTATCTTTGCCTTCTAAATTCATATAAATTGTCAAAAAACATCCCCATACTTACCATATTCATCAAGTGGCGCTTCATCATAGTAACTAGTTGTTACAAATGCCGAGGCTGCTCTTCCAAAATTGGTTCCTCCATGATACTAAAAAGTGGAACTACGTTGTCAGAGTTTAAGGTTTTTGGCAGTTAGTTCATAGATATCAAACCTTGGATCAAAAGTAATATAGGAGTTTTGTGTATGGGGCAATTTCCTGCATTTTTTTACTCTAGCAAATCTGTATTATTGTACTTGATACATGAGAATGCAGCCTAGGACAGTCTACGACACATATTAAGATAGTGTTAAATCTGGCATACCATGTAATAATTTACATAGCTTCCATTTTTGGCAATGAATAGAGCAACTTGGAATGCTATATCTTGTGCAGATCTTATGTATGGTTCTTCACCATATACTTGATACCTTCAGAGAAACATGAACAGTATTTACTGTCATATATATCAAGTCTTATAACATCTGATTTATAAAAAAATAAAAAAACTTCAGGTGATTCCTTCTAGCATACCAAGATGTCCAGTTTTCTGTCCATATTGATGGCTTGTTTGGTGAGTTGGGCCCTGCAAATGTTTCTCCACAACTCATGCCATTGCATGCATTGATCTGTGCATATGGGAAGTTGGCACGTCAAAATAATTGCCAATGTTAAGTAATGCCAAAATTGAAAGCTCAGAGGAGGCGATAATTAATTTAAAGTATGAAGACAAGCCATTTAAAGAAACCATTTTCTAGTTATTTTTTACTTGTAGAATTTTCTTGTCCCACTAAAAGCATGTATGATTTGCCCCACTAATAGCATATATGATTTGCATTCTGATAAATTTGCTCATTTTAGGAACTTGCAAGGCACTGTTTCAGAGCCAGCAGAATCTATTCAAATGAACTAACCACAGGATCAGGCGCATCATCTTGCTTTGACATCACCCAAGGCACACCTGTTTGAAGCCCTACAGCCATGGCTGCAGCCCAACGAACATAACTTGGCCCTTTCTCATGGAAAGCTGCTTCTACCATTTGGTATTCGTTCTCAATCTGCATGCACATTGATTATACAATTAGATCACGATAATTACATTTGGGATGACTGATCCTTGCAGATTTTCGTGTCTTGACCTGGGATAGTATGATTGGCCCCCCTTGTGAAGCGTACAAGTTCTCTGATTTCATCAGACTCACTATTTTGGTTACAAAACGTTGCATCTGATACTGTAATTCCACAATACGATAATTAGTTCAACATAGCAGTATTTGCTTTCATAACTATCATTGTTTAAGAAGTTATTTTATTTGAACTTGCATGATTTTGACATAGCACCCAGCTTGAGAAGTACCTTGAATGGTTCATTGTCGGATCGGAAGACTATGCCTGGGATATCATGCAACCAAAAGGGGAATCCCCTGCAAGGACATAACAATTCTGAAATCATAAACTTTTTCCTTGTTCAAGTAATTGGGCTGAATGGCAAGGAACATTGAGGAGATGGAAATGTGGAGTTACCCATAGCTCCATTCAGCCTCTATGAAGGGTCCAATTCTAAGGCAAGCATATAGGCCTTGAGCTTGGATTTCCTTCATGAACCTCACTATGTCTGCTCTGCCACTAAAAGCATACTGCAACCAGTTTCCCAAGTTTAGGAGAAGAATATTTATCGAAGAAAATAGCAGATAGAGAGAGAGAGAGACCTGCCCTTGTTGAGGTTCATGCAGGTTCCAGAATACATAGGTCTGTATGACGTCCAAGCCTCCTTCCTTGGCTTTGGATATTAGAGATGGCCACATCTGCAGAAAGACAAAAGGAGTTGCTTTAGTATTGCTCGGTACTTAACCAGTTTTAAGTAATAATCCATTTTGGAATCAAGCTCCATAGTTCCTAGTTATCATGTAAAAGCCACCATTAGCAGGAAATGACACGTGACATCGAATGCAGCCTTAACGTAGTAAGTGGCACCATTTGAGTTTGTTGGGAGGTTTGCTTTCTCATATAAAGTTTCAGAAGATAATGCCCATGTCTGTTAAGTAAAAAGACAAACTTGCTTTAGCAAGCCATTGGCTTTTAAGATTTTCCATGGAATAAACTATGATCCTCCCTTATCAGGATGGCTATTAGCTAATTTTTTGGTTGGACCCTTTCATCTTTCTAAAATCTAATTCCTGTTCTGGTCACCCCCCGGCACTCTATCAATCTCTCATTCTCTGAGTGTGTGTGTGTGTGTGATCTATTGCACAGTGAGATAGAAAATGTATGATAACCAGAACAAGAAAGTCGTAATTTTGTATAAATGGCAGAAGAGCAATCATGGAGAATTATATAACTTGCTGACCTCGAAACAGAGAAATGAGGTAGTGGTACATTAAGCAACATGCATGCTACAATCATGCCTACCCAATGTCATGCCTTATTAATTGGAAACAGCTATGGAAAATGATGGAGAGATGAGGTGTAGTGATGAGAACTTACGTCAGGGGTGCTACGAGGATAATGGATAGAACCAGAGAAGAGTATCTTGTGTTGGCCGTCGATGATCAACGATCTTCTGTCATATGTAACATCACCTCCTTGGACGGTGGTGTTGAAGGCCGTTGACAGTAATGCCAACCAAAAGAAGAACAGTAGGCGGAGGCGAGCTGTGTCCATAACGATTTTAATTCAAGCACCAACACTAGCAGGTGAGTAGAGTGTCAAGGTTGCTCCTCCTTATATCACGTTGCTATCTAACAGTAACTTGAAGCATTATTTTATATGAACTCAAAACCATGGTTAGTTTCCAACATGAGTTTGATGGTGAGAGATTGAGAAATAAAAAACAAATTGCAAATTGGATGTCCTAATAATCTCTCTTAGACTGACATTACTCAAAACTCCGCTCTCGAAGGTACAGCTTTTATGAGCTAAAGAAGAGTCAAAAGTGCCAGAATAAGCCAAACTCATGACATCCCTAACATGAATGCCTTCTTTTACTGTTATGGAAAACGCTCTCCATGTCCATATTGTTTCGTTATGATGTATTACAGTCACATTCATAGCATTTCTATTATAGCTAAAACTTTACAAAAGAAAAAATCTATGTAATTTCCGTTACTTATAATATATCATATTGGCAAAATCTTTCTAGTGACCGTCGTTTTTAATCTATTACTTTGATTATAAGAATTCAAATATGGTATTAGGATTGATTTGCATGCGAGTCGAGTCACTTGAATTTTATCAGAACTTCTTTTATTAGTTTCAAGATCATATCAGCAAGTTTTTTTTTCTTTTGTTATTTTGGTGTATATCTATAGGTTGTTCAATCTTAATCCGAACATTACGAAGATGCAGGATAAAGGGACACTTATCCTAGTGTTTGGGAGTCATATAGATGAGTGTACTGAAAATGGGGAAAGGAAAACAGCAGAGATCATTTCCTTTCTAAGAGAAGGTGCTCACTGTAATACACTATAAAAGTTTTTTAAGAAAAGGAAGATTTTTCAATTTTATTAAAATATTATTTTCTATTATTTGTAATAATGAGTCAAAAAAAAAAAAACCCATGTTGGCATAGATTTTAGCCCCCAAATCAACTTGTTATAATATATAATTTTCTGACAAGATCTTATAACACGCCGTCAAAACTTGCTTGTCTGAAGTTACTATTATTAAAAATATATGAAGTAATCGATTTCCCCATACAGTAAAGAGTTCCAATTGTGTACATATCTCTCAAGCTCACACAACCAAATCAGCAATTTGATGCTGCTCGTACTCACAAGGCTATGACGTGAAGCTAGCAGTCAACAATTACCAATATTAAGCTCGGGCTAACCTTTTCCAAAAACGTGGTGCACTCATCAAGCGAACGTTTTGTAGCTGCATCCAAATAGCGTGACCCAGTAGATCAATTTTTTCAGGCTTTAACGCATTATTTGAAATATGATTAAGATTCAATTCTCACTAACGATCTGGCTTAATATATTACATGACG
>JANQBM010000002.1:6791505-6805876 GCA_025594535.1 Erythroxylum domingense | reverse complement strand
CGGGAAACAACCCCCGACGTGCCTTCTTTGTTTTGCAGGAATCCACAAGCCAGAATTCTCGTGTTCAACAGTTGACTCCATAAATCCAAACGGCAACGTACAGCCTCATCAGAATCCGGCTGAACCACCTCGAAAATTAGAGATGATATAAGGACCCGATCCCAAGCTGGCTCGCCCTATAGTCATCAGGGTACGCTCGAGTTGACCAAACTTTAGGCCGGGATAGAACTCGGGCTATCCAAGTCAGTCCTGCCCAAACCCCGTCACCAATAACGAAAACAACGTCGTGAAATATCAACCCATTACTGAAGGCTATTACTGATGGTGAAATATCAACTCATTTGCCGGGTGGGCAAGACAAGATCTTGAGGATTGATAAAGTCAATTGAAAGTTAATGAAAGCCATGATATGCCAAGCACTAAACATCAGAAATTGTTCGCATATTAGCTGAGGATTCTTGTTGATGTTTAGAGTTCCTACTTCATGACATTCCAGAGCATTGATGTAAAGTAGTATGTTTAGAGTTCCTACTTCATGACATTTCGACATAAGAATAATGACATGACATATTCTTTGGTGAATATGAGGATATAGCTCCATGTCTATTTACCAAAACTATTAGTTACATGCAAATAATACTATTATTCTTTGTTCATCTTAATTTCGGAAAAAAAACCAATTTAAACACAATTAACTTGAATTTACATTGAATGAAACAGCAAATATTTAATTTCCTTTACTCTTAAGCATCCCAAAAAATGCTTTGATTATGTCCCACACACTATCGCCAAATAGAGCCTTCATCACCGCTAGCTTTCCTCTTGTATAAGGTGGATACCTCACTGATGCATCACCAAAAAAACCTCGATAGAGGACTGCCTTTTTATGGCTAAAAGCATCAAAAGAGAATTTGCCATGGTATGAACCAGTTCCACTGTCCCCAACACCTCCAAATGGTAAAGTATGGACTGCAAGCTGCACAATAAGTTTGTTACATAAATAAATGAAACAGAACTTAAAATTAAGAGGCTACTCTTAAACAAAGAATGGTATACAGACCAATTTTTTTATTGGTTTACAAGTCACCAAAGGATCTACTCTGAACAACAAGCACACTCATATCATACCACGTATTTAATTATAAGGTATACCGTGAAGAACTTTTCCCCTAGGTTTGACACTCTTATGTTCTACAGACAAACATGAATAAGAACTTGGACTTCAAAATCGCCAACCATGTGCAAGTTCAGCAACCAGGGGCTAGACAGAAAGGCCAATGCTAAATAAATCTATTCATAATCTGAAAATTTATTCATAGCATCTCCCAAGTCATTGCATGGAAAACTTCTTAGAACTTCACTCAGATCACTCACAACAGAAAGGAAATGATCTTCAACGCAATTCAGTAATGTCTATATAAAATTGAGCCTGTTGCCTGTACTACAAATATGCAAGTATCGTCTATAATCACGTCCTAATTGCTTACTGCAATCAAGTTCAAGTTCCATGTTTTAGGATAATATCCTTTTCCACCGGGAAATTTTTTGAATTCTCCACCTTATCCTTTCCCTACTTTTCTGACTCAATAGCTCAAAAACTATAGCAAAGGTAAATTACAACTGCAGATCTTTTTCCTGACAACTAAATTTTAAAGTCCTTTGATGACAATCGTCCTCACTATTCCAATATAACGTCTCAGCACTTGCAAATAACTTACTCATCCCAAATTAAACCTATTGCTGAAACATCTAGTATAAGTAAGCAACTCATATTTATCACCGCTACCGATGCCTATCCCAAACTACTTTCTTTCTATGAGCAAGAATCATGATGGTCTCCAAGTTCCAGAAATATCAAGGTTGCACTACTGCCTAATTATCTGGCAACAAGAAACTACTAGGGTACTGTGCACAAGTCAATGATAACTTATGAAATCATGTCTATGCAACTGGTTTCCACAAGTTTAAGGTGTAGAGTAATCACATGGACAGTAGTGTCATTGACAACTAAACCCCCTGCAGAGACAGACATCACAAACTCTTCCTTGAGCTTCTTATTTTTGGTGAATAAATATGCTGCAAGTGGCTTGGCCCCCGAGTTTATCACATCAAAACTGTCTTCAATTTTGTTGACCTAGTCCAAAAACATAAGGAAATCATGATTAGTATATGTGAATACAAATTACAAGAACGAGACTATTAAATTGCAATCTCTGCTTCAAATTTGTACTCGTTCAGATTGAAAAAAAACTCTCTTCTTTGGTATTACAAGGTGATATTGTTTAAATTAGCTTCTTAGCCAATTTGTTTGAGTTGAAGGAATCAATTGCATGTCTAAAGTAAATATGTCATTTAACCACTTATCCCTACTGCAAAGAGAAGCTACCACATTTCAGCCCCAAACGCAGATTAAATAATTGATTCCACTCACATTGCATCAAAATAAACATTTCATGTAGGAAGACTTTGGACTTACAACCAAATCTAAGTTCTTACTGTGATAATGGGAAGCACAGGGCCAAATATCTCCTCATTCATTATCAAGGAGTCCTGAGGGACATCCAACAAGATGGTGGGGGCAATCCTCCTGCCATTGAAAAGAAGTATGAAACAAGTCATCAAGCTAAACCAAATTAATGATCAGAAGAAAAGATAATTATCAATAGAACTCACAGCTTTTCTCTGTCTCTTTCACCACCATAGACAATTTTACGAGAAACCTTATCATCATCCAGCAACTTTGCCACACGAGCAAAATGATTAGAATTTACAATTCGTGACAGGTCTTTTGATTTCAATGGGCCTTTTCCATAGAATCCCTCCAGTTCTTCCTTCAAAGTATCCACCTGTACGAGAAAGAAATTAGAGAAAAGCAAATCCACATACATACGAAGGTGAGAAAGGAAGTAGACTACTTGGCTTCTAATGCCACATAGCATTACCAGCTTTGGTGCGAATTCATTTGTCGTAAGGATATAGTCAGGAGAAATGCATGCTTGCCCATTGTTAGTCCCCCATTTCCCAACAATTATTCGCCTGGCTGCCACCTTGGACATGCAGACAGATCAATTTAAGCAAATGAGATTGAAAGGTGAAACTTTGGCTCTCTTACTGGCAGTTTCCGACGCATGACCACCAACAATTTGGTCCAAATTAGAAGAACAGGGTGAAAGATAGTTACCTGTAAGTTGATGCTTGAATCAACAACAACTGGACATTTTCCTCCAAGTTCCAAGACAACTGGTGTGAGGTGCTTTGCAGCTGCAGCCATCACAATGCGTGCAATTTTTCCACTGCCTATAATTAAATGTAAACAAGTACTAGAATTCATCAAGAATAGGCTCAAATAAGCAAAAACACCATTTGAAGAAAATAACTAGATCATCAATTTAGTTTCTAACAAGCTGGCTACATTTTCTCGTTTAAAAAAAACATAATATATACCTTACTCTATTCAGCATCACCTCATATTAACCCAAAACGTGCATCAAATACCATTGCTAATTGAAACAAAATATTGATTGCTCCAACAGCACATTGCAATGCCTGTGATCAGCATAGCTGATCTATTCGAAACTTGAGCTAGAATGTTATTCAGCTCAAATGCTTCCATCATTTCATGAAACTGTAATCATGTTGGGACTTGGGATTGGCACTCTTTTAATTCCGAGACCATATGTTATCAACGCTTGACCTTATTCCTAAATCTCAAAAAAGGAAAGTTTGGAATAAGTATGAACCTGTATAAAATATCTTGTCCCATTTCTGTTCCAGTAGTGCAGATGTTTCAGCAACAGCCCCCTCAACAACTCTAATGGAAGAGGTATCCATATATTCTGGAATTATTTTTGCAAGCAGTGATGATGAAGCTGGAGCAATCTCTGACGGTTTCAATACCATAGCATTACCAGCCGCAATTGCCCCAATAAGTGGGTCCAGAGATAATACTGTTAAACAGATTGCAGAACTAGGTCTCATTACTTTGAAGTTAAACAGATGAAAGGATGAATGCGAACAAAAGCAGAGCAAAATTTAAACAAAGGAAGAAGACAAACAGAAAGGATAATTCCATGCTGAAATGACCAATACAACACCCAACGGCTCAGACACTATTTCGCCTGATGAAGGGAAAACGGTTATTGGAGTTTTTGCCTGAGATATGACAGCATAGTCAATTAAATCATCTTGGGTGACAAAAAAGACCATGTAATATAAGCAATTAAGTGGAGCAGTTGTCAGAAAGAGGAAAGGTACCTTTACTGGCTGCATCCAACGTTTAAGTTCCTTAATTGTCACTCTCACTGAGGCTTTTAGCATACCAATCTGCAGAAAAACGATTTCAATCAACACCTAAGAAAAACGCATTATTTTTTCGAACAGAACTTCCATCTTAATACTAGATAACGTAAAGAACTATCAAAGATGATTCGTAATGACTGGTACCAGTTGCTGTCCCTGCATCATCACCTATTCAACATGCACACAATTCTAAGCATGTACAATAGCAAGATTGTGTACACACGTGGACGTCAAAGGTACACAAAATATAGTATGTTGACTACAAAAGGCAAACAAATAACGTCTTTGATTCGAGTGAACAGAAAGATGACAGTCTATCCAGGTAGAGGATAGCCAATTGCTAATAATAGCCACTTATCACTGCCAGTGCTATAGTATCTCTATGCCAAAGAAAAACATTCCTATAACTGCAGAGAGATGCGTAAAAATAGCTGATGATTGGCATCAGCCAGAATTTGAACACTTAAGACATCACTTCAAGCTCTAGTTGAAAACGTGGTTCATTGGGTAAATTTAATTGAACCTAGGGAAAACCAATGACCAACCTCCACAGTCAAGACATGGAGATCACGATCCAGGTTTCAAAGTAGCAGCAAAGAGTCTCGTATTCATTAGCCAGCACAATAACAAAGTTCTACCAGAATTACGAAAAACTCGACACTTCCCTCAGTCTTTTATCCCACGTTTAACACTTCCCTTAAAAACCGTCTAGATTTTTGTCACACTCTAATGAAACATCCTTACTTTCTTTCTTTACTTCCCCTTCCAAAATCATCTCCGTCCAATATTATTATTAACGTTATATCGCAGTTACACTGCCAAAAGAATGATATACCATCACGCCGAAAGAAAAAAGTTAAGGGAAGAAGATCGTATAAACCTCTCAGTTTCCTGATGGTTTCCAACTGGGTGCGTTATATAATAGCACGTTGCGTTATGCGGGCATGCCTCTGCGGTTAATAATGCATTACCCAGCAAACCACTGGAAACAAATGTCAACAACCTCTATTAATACCTTTTCAAGACCACATACCAGTACGTGGATTTGTCATTAATGTTCTTCCATCAATCAGAAAGTGTCAAGTTACACGTCTCAAAGGCAGAGCACCTTCGCCTCAAAATTCCACGGGCACCTAACTAGTTACAGTTAAGAGTTTTATGGGACATCACATGAATGATCCGCGAAGTGACGTGAAAAGGCGAAGCAATTAAACTTCCCAGGACAACGACACTTGAAATGTAGCCATTGTTATACAATATGCTATACATCAACCCAGAAGAAATAAATGTAAAAAGGATTAAGTCGATTATAGAACACAACTTGGAGAAGTTCCCTAGCTAACAAAATCAGACAGCTTTCTAGGCTGCTTTAACAGTAATATTTGGTTACCCAATCAAGGCTTTATCAAACCCAGAAGGACCAACCAACGACAAGAACATTAAACTAACATAATCCAACTATAATAGAAGTTAAGATTTTTGAAAAAAAAAACCAACATGGATTGAATTAACGATAAATTCAAATGCACTTTAAGCAAGGTAAACTAAACTTAAGAAACAGTGAAGTTGTGAGTGTGACCTCGTAAACCGTAGACTCGAATTCAGGCTTTGAAATATCCTGCTTAAGTGCATCGACGATCTCTTTCTCGTTATCGTCAAGCATCTTCACAAGTCTCTTCAACTGCGACAATCTCCACTCGTAACTCCGAGTCTTACCGGAGCCGAATGCGCTTCGAAGCTCCTTCATCAGCGTGCTCGCTGCCTCCGCATCAAACACCGCCTTCTTATTCTGCGCCTCCTCCGCCGTCGCCATTTCACCAAACCCAAATCAATCAAATTAGTCACTCTCTCCTCTCGCTTATATATATATACTAGCGTTGTATATCTTATTATTTACGATTCGTTGACGGTGAAACTGACGGACGTTAAAGGTTGCGGCCGGGAGGTTGGGTTGGTTCGTCTGTCTGGGAGAAGTGCAAGTAACGTGCGGACGAGCGTGTTGTCACGCTCTGTTTATGGCGGATGGGATTTGGTTTTTTTTAATTAGAGGAGGAACGTGACGACCGGCGTTGATAGAGCAGATACTACAGAGAAGACGAGTCGCAGATTGAATCCTACTTAGCCCTTCGGTATGACTAACTCATGTATGAGTATGATTCAAGTCGTAAGGTGATATATAAAGCTTTTCCCTTAAGTATCAGTATTTTTTATTAGCTTTTATTCTAATGTTAACGCGTATTTTTCTTATATTAAAATTTGAATAAATTTTATTTGATTTTATAATATCAATTTAACATATTAAAATTACTATAAAATTAACCTTTAATCTTTTTTTAATTACGGTATTGACTATTGAGCTCATAAGATCGTTATCAAATAAATATTTACATTATTAAAATTCTATGCATTAATAAATTTATTAAAAAATAAAAATGCAATAAAAATCTTAAACGTTTATTCTCCGCCGTTTCCTCTTTTAATCCTAATCTAACCTAAAGACCTTTAGGAGATCATCAGGTCACAACGCCGCAAGAAATTGCAATTGAAAGTCAGGCCAACCATTTTGCGTGAGTCATTTAGCGTTAGCATTTTGTAAACCCTTGGAAGGAGACTCCAATCGTGCAAGATATACTCATTTTTTAGCCTTTTAATGTAATCTAGTTGTCGCAGATTCTATCTAGCCCACGAATCCTTTCCCACCACCTGCTCTGGTCTCTTTGCTTTGGCATTGCTGGGGCTGTTGTCTAGAGTCCAAACTCTTGGTTACTAGTTGCTAATCGTTTGTTTTCTCCATTTCACATCTTTTTGCGGACTTGCTATTATTTCACAAACTAGCAAACTAACTCTTGTTAGTTTGTGTGTATGTAATTATGAGAGATGTCAATGCAATGGTTAAATGCAAGTAAAACAAAGCTAATAGTACCTCAATTTGATATACAAACTTTCAGTCAAATTTGAATTCGTGAAAAACAAAAGATTGAAAGAAGACGGAAATGAACAAAAGTTTATAGTTTTTTAGTGTCAATAAATTTGTTAATGCATAAAAATTTAGTTATATAAATATTTATATTGTCACATATGTATTATTATTTAATAATTATAATTAATATTATAAAAAATTATAAATTCACCTTGTATTTAATACGATTGACAAGATAACAATTTGCACTCAGCTGATCAAAATCTTGGGTCGATCATGTCGACGTGTGATATGCTGGATCATATTTGATAACCTCAAATGTGATATGATATCATATAAGCAACCATTAATGAATGTGAGTAGAATAACTAAAAGTGATGCTTCACTTACGATGCATTATTTAACATGTTCCCTGTCGCCTTTTTTTTTAAATATTAGAATGACTTGACAAATAATTAGAAGTGCTGTGTGTGTGTGTTTTTATGTTTCTAAAAAATTTAATTAAGTATTTAAAATTTTGACATTTATAAGTAAATCTGCAATAGTAATATATATTTATATAAAAATTATATTCCATGTGAAATTTAAGAATGGAATCGAAGTTAATAATTTTTAAATGGTAAAATAACACTTTAAAGATTTATTATTAAATTTTAAACTAATTTATAAATTAATTATACATTCATAATGCTTGGGGTTAGTATATTGCACTTTGTTGAGAATGTATTAATAGGATTTTTAAAGTAATTATAATTTTATTCATTCTTCTTTGTTGTGATATTTTTTAATCGTCGTAAAACCTTTAATTTTATTAAATTTATAGTTTAATAAATCAAATTTTTGGAATCGGGACTCAATTTTAAAAACAATTATTCTAAGTCATATTTAAACCATTAATTAAATACCATATGATTTTTTTAATTTTTTTCCTAATCTTTCTCAATTATTTTATTCAAACACGTTTCCTTTAAACAACTGGTGGACAATTAATTTCTAATAATCTTGTATTAATAAAGAATATTATTAAGTAAAACAAAGTATATACGTACACAAATGTCTTTAAACAAAATTGTAGATATTTTGAAATTACAAAAAGGTGCAGTATATTTGATCAGCCTCAATGGTCAAATCGAGGACAAATATTGGAAATTTGGAAAGGAATCCAATTGCTTTCGAAGGAAGAAAATATTTCTTTATTATTTAATAAAGGTTTTGGTCCAGATCTATTGACGACACGACACGTAAAATGTTCGAGAAGCAACAGGCGTGTGCTGTTAGATGACGAATCAAACAGGCGCTCGCACGTTTACTTTACTCGCCCTTGCGGGTCCCATCGTATCGTATCCGCTGACTTATTATGTCTCTGTATCATCAAAAACAGGTCACGCATAAAAAAATGTAATCCTTTTTCTACAATCCTCTCCATTACGACATGCCATCGTTCTAGGGCAGAGCTCTAAACGATGACGTTTCTTGCTTGCGTTGCACATTGGATTCTAACTTAGGTGGATTTCATTTTCAGTTACAGTTCATCTTAAACCGGTGTAACAAACTATCGTGTTGATTCACACGCAAACGTGCCGTACTCTAATGTTATTTGACGTCCTCCTAGTGCTGTTAACTAATGAATTAAATTAGGTAACATTAAACGCACGGAGAGTTCGTGGTCTCCGTTTGTTGGGAACTTGGAACAACGCAACCTGCCTGATCTGACTGTCGTCTGGAGATATGCAACAATGATGTTTCAATTATTTGGTGATTCCCACGTTTTATAATTTAATTCGTTATTAATTAAATATACATCATATAATTATTTAATATATCAATTAAATTAATTATTAATAAAAATAATGAATTATTTAATGCAGTTTTATTATTTATTTAATTTTGTAATTAAATTAAATATAATTAATTTAATAATTATTAACAAATATAATTAAATCTAAAATATCTTCAAAAACATATAAATTTTAAATAAAATTTAAATTTAGTATTTAAAATATATATTTAATTTTAAATTATTTATTTTAATAAAATGAAATAAGTTATTGTTGGTATATTAATAAATATTAAATAAGAGAGTAAAATAAATTTTATTAATTAAAAATAATTTTCTTTAATTTTTATCTAATATGTAATTATTATCAGTAAAAAAACATAACAATATTAACATTAACAATCAAACAAGCTTTTGTTTTTATTTAAAGAAAAACATAAACTAAAAACAAAATTCAAAAACTAAAAATACAACAAGAAAAATGGGAGTGGAATCAAACAACCCCATAAAAATTAAGACGTTCTTGATATAATTGATGCCGAATAGGAAGGGCAAATATAGGATCCAGTCAAAGAAGGGTCAATATTTTATTATATAATTACTTAAAACTAAAAAAAAATCGTTCATCACAAGCAATTTATAAATTTTTATAATTATTTTATTGGTTTTATGTAGTCAAATAAACATATAATCAAAAATTTTCAACAATGAGAGAAATATTTTTAAACCACAAAATTAAATTTTGTTAAAAGTTTTACTTCTTTTTCTATAAAAAAATTAGTATTTTGTTGTATTGTACTTTCTTCCATCTGAATGATATGCTTATGTAATTCTAATACGAATTTTACTGAAAATGGAAGAAAACTAAATTTATTTAAATTCATGTTTATATTATTTGATGGCCAACCACGTAATTGTCTATAATAAAATGATCATATAAACGATAGTTTCACACTATATATTTCTTACTTTAATAGGTATATGTCTGTTTTCTTATTTAAGTTTATCAAATTAATAATAACCAAGCAATTTAATCAATTCAAACAATCAAAAGAGGCTTTTATACCGGTGTTAGAAAAGTAATTGTGATCTAATCATGGGTGCATTAGAAAATAAAATTTTACAATTTCTTAAGTAAATCTTAATATTAATTAATTTGAAAAATATAAGTTATAAAGATAATTGATTCATCTTGATTTGAATTCTTGAAAAAACTTCTTTACAAGGTATTATCGCGAGCTATCAAGGTGTCCAATGCTCTGAACTCTACTCTTAGAGAGGCAATAATAAGAGTACCAGCTCTCTTGTGTCTTCTTCCTATTTATACAGAAAGATAAAAGAGTTTAACTCTTATTAAAATTAAACTTACTAACTATAATTAAATTTAAACTTTAATTATAATTTCTCAAACTTTAACTTTACAATTAATTCTAACTTAATTTAGAATAATTTTCTTTTTTTAATTGCTCTTTTATGTGTGACTCATTAAATTCCTAATATATAGATAATGATTATAAATTATGGTTTTAATTAATAATTAGAATTAGATAAATTAAAGCTCTTTTAAATTTATCTTTAATTCTCTAATTAAATAATTTAAAATAATAGATCAAGATTAATATCTAACAACATGTCATGACTACCCAAATATTATGAATGTCAAAGTAGTTTAACTCAACTTGTCTATGCATAGTTATGATATATAATTTAATCATTTTCCATTCAATTATTTAATTGGATATAGAGTATAGATACATTGTCTGCTCTTTTAAACTCATCCAAGTTCATTTTTGCTAATTAGTAATTGAAATATAATTGATATTTGAAAATATCTATACAAATCTCAATTTACTATGGCTAGAAAATTTCTTAAATCACTACCAGTCAAGAATAATAGAGCATTCTTTCTAATTACTTTAGAGTAACAAATTCTGTATTAACTTACTCAACTATCTTCATATAGTTCATACTATATATAAACACTATGTACTAACCTACCCAAGAAAATATGGTATAAGTAGTATGAAATATAGTAATTTTCACATGGGATACTTTGGTAATTTCAAGTTTAATGATCAATTATACAATTATCATAATGAAAAAAATTACAAAACATAAATAATATTATACTTAGGATCCCCATAAATGGGTTAATTAAGTGAACTTATTATCTAATAAGTACCCTACACGTCTGTTTAGATATCTTTGTGTTTTAATTTATGAGATTAATTTCTTTCTTTATAAGAAAGATATACAATAATATCTCATCTTGCTAAAATTACAAATACGGACATTTTAAGAATAATACATAAATATAAATTGAATTTTATAATTATGATAGCATCATAATTTTAATTGCACAATAACTATTTCAGGAATTTACCTTTAGTATTAAAACATCAAATGTAATTAACAAAACATATAAAAATAAAGAATATCTTCATATACATAAAATTATAAAATTGCAATCAACCCATTGTTAAGATGTCATAAACTAATACTTTTCACATCACAAGGAAGTCATGATCAACTATCATATGTTTTATTGATATAAAATCACAAAATTGTATCTTGAAGAGGTAGAAACCTTAAGTTATCAGGATTTTCTAGCTGAAATCATATCATAAACGTTTATTATAGCACTACAATATTTGAATAATTGGAAATAATTGGGTCATTGTCAGCTGATTGATGTGATGAATTCAATTTCATGACACTAGAAAAGTCCATCTTCATTATTCTTTATTTCTATAATACTGGGGAATGCATGTTAAATAAGATCTACATAAATTGATAACATATGTTAGATCTTTTAAAGAATCGTAATTGTCATCAGATATACTCCAATTTAATCATTATTAACAGGGATATCAACAAACTATTACATATAATCCAATTTAATTTCTATTCATAGGAATATCAACAAACTCTTAGATATATTCCAGTCCTTTTATTGTATAATCTACTTTATCATAACATCAATAATATATATATTAAAATGGAAAACCATTCACGAAGATAATTAAGAACATAACTCATTTTTTTTCTGTCGTGTTTACTTTATTATGACAACACCAAACACATAACTTCCTTAACCCTACTGTAAAATGCTATAACACTAGCAGCACATCATACACACAAATAAGTAAGAATAACAACACTATAGATTCAACACTGAACCACATCAAACCACATAAATGATGAAAAAAAATAATTTGCTTACGCTGCTATTCTACCAACTCATAAATTTCTTAACTACGTACATCATTGGATTTGATGTATTACCTCGTGTGACAAAATCAAATTCATACTATTTTGATTACTTTGAATCTTATTGGTTATGTTGATGATACCTTTCTGTTAGCTGGAATCTTTAACACTAATTCTTTGTCTCTGTATTACATCAAGTGGTATAATTTTGATTATCTTGTTTACTGCTTCCTCACTGCCTAACTTTCGAACTCCACTGTATGACTTGCCCTCAGTTACTACACTGTTTGTGACCTCGGGGTTGGATTTAATGGACATTTTATGAACGATCACTCTCTTACCGTTCTCTTCTCCGATGAAAACTTCACACTTTAAAAGAAGGGTTCTAACTCTATCATCGATTTCCTTTTCATTGTCTCCGCCACTGTTGGTGAAGGCCTCTCTTTTCACATTAAATGGTTTACCTACAAAATACGAGTCCTTTTGTTTTAACTATCGTTGAGTACAGATATTCGTTGCCTGTTTGGTTGAGTTTTTAGAAAGTAAATAAATACTTTTTTTCACCGCAAAATTTTTTTTAAATGAGTATTTGGTTGTAAAATAAAAAAGTATTTTTTTAGTAAATATAATTTTCTTGGCAGTTAAAATACAACTTTTTAAGAAATTCAAATTTGGAATTTATCAAAAAAATACTTTTTTCAGTAGATTTTTCAGATTAATTAATGAGTCTATTTTTTAATCTCTTTTACCCATATGCTTTATATATAATTCTCATAATACCCACAAATACTTCTTCACATTTATTTTGAGATTTATATAATATTATTTGATTTTTTTTATATGTTTTAATATTTAGTTTTGATATTAGTTTTAGTTATGTCATAATCCATACAGAAGATTTGATTAGATATACTTTCATTTATATTTCATATGATTTAAAATTATATAATAATTAATATATTGTGATTTGCGTATTGTTTAATATATTTTAAATAATATTTATATGCATAAATAATTTTTATTACAAAATAAAATATAGTTAAAATTAAAAGTATTTTTTATTTTTATCTTGCCAAATAGTCTATTATACGAAGCTCATTCAAAAAAGCTATTTTTTAAATGACAACTAAACATTTAACTAACTTTTTAAAAAAGTTCTTCTAAAAAAAGCTCTACTAATAAAAACTCTATAAGCTCAACTAAACAAACAGGTTCAATCTCATAGCCAAGCCTATGTTTAAAATAATTCTCCATTTTACCATCTCCATAATGTTAAATTTATTGAAAATGGGACATATTGCTGCATACTACCGATTTAGGTACTCAAGAGTTTTGAAATAGTCAAAATGACTCATGATTTGAACCCAATACTTACCACAACCTTCTCAGCCATAAATATTTGGGGTAATGTGGATGATCCATAATTTTCCTCTAATAATATTGTTGAATGGTTAACTGACAATGATGTTACTACTGATATGACACCTGATCCTCGCTCTGTAAAAGCTGCAATTCTGCAATTCTATATAAAGGTTCAAACTAAGTTACTATCAATAATGGACATACCTTTACTATTTTATCCCTTGTTACTCTTACATTTTTTACACATACTCATCTACTTCATCTTACTGATATTTTAATTGTTCTACATCTCATCGTAAATCTATTATATGTAGACAAATTTGTTACATATAACTTTTGTCTTATTGAATTTAATCATTTTAGTTATATTACGAAGGATCTCAAAACAAAAATATCGTTTGCAGTGGGTTTCATCTATAATAATCCCTACCAAATAAAGGTCCCCCTGCACTTTAAAAATCTAGTAGCCTTTACCCTACGTTTGCTTACTGTCCCCATGGGTGGGGACAGAAGACGGGGACAGAAAATTTCTGTCCCCGACTTGTTTGCTTGCTGTCCCCACCAATTTTTGTTCCGACTCCGGAGACGGAGACATAAAATTTTTGTTCCTCTCAAAACCAGAGGACAAAAAAATGGGGACGGGAACAGAAACAAAACAACCAACTAAAATTACCAAAAGACCCACGATTTACGAAGGGTTTCGGTAAGAATTTGATTCTTCTCAGACCCTGCATCAAGACCCAACAACAGACGTCTTCTCCGTCCACGCGTCTCCGACGACTGATCTCCTTTTGTAGCCCTTC
>JANQBM010000002.1:6774878-6791405 GCA_025594535.1 Erythroxylum domingense | reverse complement strand
TTATTTATATGAGAAATATCTGAAAATTATTGTTATTTCATATTAATTGTTATTATTATTTATTATCTTGATTTTTAGAGACTAGGTTAAAAATATACAGTACAACTACACAGTATGACAATAGACTATTTTGCAAATTTTAAAAAAATTCAGAGACTATTTTATAAATTTAAAAAATTACTGGAAATGATATCCGGTATTAACTAGTACCGGTATAGTACTATACTAGAACTTAATTCGGTATCGAGTCTGGTACGATATTCATAACTTTGAGGATATAGCGTCACTGTTTTGAATTGAATAACTATTCTATAATTTGACTTTGTGATCCCCTCTCCATAAATATTTTTGTATCGAGAAAGAACTTTTTTCTCTGTTCAAATGACTTGGTCATCTCTATTATTAAATTCTATCACAATAAGCAAATGAACCAGGAAACATAATGTTCAAAGGCTTGACCAAAGAGCTTGAACCTCACAAGGAGAGGAGCCCCTTGTGCTGGAGCTGTGAGGCCCGAGTCTAAATTGGTTCGGCCTGGAATATTTTTAAAATTAAAATAAAAAAAGACGTTGTTTTGTTTTTATACTTAGGTTCGACACGGCGCGAGATTGAAATTTTTAAAAAAATTAAGCTTGAGATTGGTTAATTCAAAATTGGTCTGTTAACTTCAGGCCAAGAGTGAGTCTCAACTCAATTGTCATGCCGAATTTTGATGATTGACCCATGAGAACCTGGTCTTAAGTATTAATTTTAGAAATAAGTCCTCTTCTCATCTTAAAAGTCCAGACGCCTCCCTTGAATGGTATGTCAATTAACTGGAACTTTTCATTAAGCTCCATTAAATCCTTTACTGCTTTCGTTCGGAAGTGGGGTAGGGTCTTCCGTGGAAGGGCAGACCAAGTAGAAGCATGTCTCGAGAAGAAGTTGGTGTTGCTTCAGCTTCATGATAAAAACACGCCTGTTACTATTAGCCATGTTTAGGCATATAATTTGGACATGCACCTAAGGATTCCAAGTTTAGATGGTCACACCACCCTAAACTGACCACACAAACTGCACGGCCAGTTTATCAGACAAACACCAAAAGATGTCGTCACTCTTATAAACCCACAGAAGTAAATTGTGAAGTAGCTTATGCCTTCAAGCTATGGCGCCACTTTCTATTTTGGGGAACAAGCCTAGATTCTCAGAAGTTTTGTAATTATTTTTTATTTTTAAGAAAAGGAATACTTTGTAAAAAAAAAAAAGACTTCTATCTTAATAAAACTTTTAAGTTTTAACATAAAAAATTATGATTTTTAAATATAAATCACTTTATTTATATTTACTTTTGTTGCAAAATTTATTGGTTATTTTAATACTCCATCTTTTTATTGGATATTTACTGATTTTTATTTTTAAGTCATTTGAGCACTATTTTATAAATTTAACAGTTTATGCTATTAATTTTATAATCCGATTATAGTCATAATTTTTATTTGAACATCTTGTTCAAGTCAATTTTTTTATTATTTATCAACACATTAACTAAAATTTATTCTGCGAATCTCAATTTTTACTTAAATATTAGTTTATATAAATTAATAAATTATTATCATATTACGAGAATTTTTTAATTATTTTTATTTTTAAGAGAAGAATTAGTTTATATAAAAAAAATCGTATCTTAATTCAAAATATTAAAATAACAAGTTATAAATTATATATATATATATATATATATATATTTATTTATTTTCATTTCTGTATAAGAGATTCGTTAGATGTCTCGCTAATTTCAAGTGAAATAGAGTGACCAGAAAAGGCTTCCGTGTTCGATACGATAATCAATTTATCAGGGGAGAGGAATTACCATATTTTTAGCCCTTAAATTTTCTGCCCTGTGTACCATGTCCCTACTTTATCCCATAGCATCTCAACCATCCATTTTTATAAGTCCCACATAAATAGATGATTAAAACATCATGGACAGAATAAAGACAATATACACGGGCCAAAGAATCACGTCACATATTTTTGAGGGTCCTGGAAGCAAGAATGTTTGACAGAGCAGACGTCTACGTAGGTGAATGAAGCGGAAGAAAACTGCAATCTCAGCCCAATAATAGCTTCCTTTAATTTGAAGTCCAAACAGACTTCATTATAAGCAGGGCTGGCCTTGGGAAGGATCAGATGGGCACTCGCTCAGAACTTATTTTTATAAATAATAAAATAGAATTTATTTTTATTTTTATAAAAAATAAAATTAATTAAAATACAGTCTATTTTTTATTTTATAAAAAATAATTAAAAAGGCTCATATATTTTTTTTTATTTATAAAAGCCTAAAAATAAGAACATTTTTTTATTTTATCGAGGGCATAAAATATCAAGGACGCCCTGATTATAAGCCTCGGCAAAACCGGCGATGTTCTCTGCCCAAGCAAACTTGGTCAATATGTAAGGCAAGCAACCTATTGCCCTGTGTTGTGTATGCAAAGTGTATATAGCACTTAATTTTTTTCCACTTATTTATGTAAATTTTATATAAATATATAAACAAAATTTAATAAAATAAAATAAAAATTAGTTAACCGGAGTAAAAGATCCGTTCTATCGATATATATGTTCTGCGTATCATGCGATATCAATCATCATAATTAGTTTTTTGATTTAACTGCCTTTCATGATCCATTCGTAACTTCTACTTTTACTTACACCATTAAAATTTAACATTTTCTTAACTAAATTATTGCAATAAGAAGTATAACTAATGATCAAAATGAGCTTTATTTTTATTTTTGTATAATGATAATGCATACTTTCTTTATTTATTTTTATTAACGAGATTCCATAATGTAGAGTTTATAAAATATATTTTAGAGACTCAAAATTATAATTTCACTGTGATATAAATTGTTACAAGGTTGGTTTACATGAATTTTATTTCATCTTTTACTCATCATTATAAAGCTTGGAGTTGAGAGGGGACTTGCATATTATACGAACAAAATTTAAGATGAAATGAAGAGTTTATATTTAAAATTTATTAGTTTTATAATAAATTAAAATGTTAAATATGGTTTATCCTAAAATAGGTATAAGTTTAGCTTAACATTTATATAGAACCAATCGATAATGGCCGCAATAGATACGTTGACAAGATCATTTAGGGTCTGTTTAGTTGGAAGTTAATTAATGGAACGGAACAGAACGGAATAGAACGGTTTATAATAGAATGTAATGTAATATAGTGAAAATTATTTAGGAGGATGGAAGGTTCATAATGTAACGTAATGAAACATTATTTAGAAGATGAATGAAATGGAATGTAATGTATAATAAATGACTATTATATCTTTAATATTAAAATGGTTGTTGCAAGAAGTTTAACGTTATAATTTTAAAACAGAAATCATGTCCAATTAAAAAGTCACACATATCTGTGACAAATAATTTTTTAAATATATTTTATATTTTAAAATAATACAATTTTTATTATTTTATTATTAATTATATATTATTATTATTATTATTATTTATTTATTTAATAAATTTTATTCTATTATATGTTATTTATATTTAAAAATTATATATTTTTATTTTTATTTATATAAAAATATTTACAAACAATTAAAGAATACTTTTTTATATATTTTATATTTTCATTAATAAAAATTTTATTAATTTTTATTATATTATTAGTTATATACAATTTTTATTAATAATATAAAAAATTATTATTAGAGTAAGGAAAAATAATATAAAAAATTATCAATTATATACAAGAGGTTAGGGTTAGAATAAATAATTAATATTAAGAAAAATTATTAAAGTTATATTATGTAATATGTATTTATTAGTTTACGTTCTATCCTAAATTTTAGATCGGAGGTTTTTTATTTTCACTGTTTAGAATGAAACGAAACGTAACATAAAATCCTCTGCTTCTATCTCATTTTGTTTCTATTCTATTACCAACCGTGGGACTGACGTCGAAATACTCCGTGGGCATCAACGTCGCAAATATTCCCCAACCCCGCCTGCGTTACGTCACGCTTCGAGTGAGAAAATATATAAACCATTAGTAAGCTTTGCGAAATAAATTCACAACTTACCCTACTAGGCAATATTCAATCAAACTGAGAAAAGAATAAATGAATTCTGACTTATTACCATCCCTACACACAGGGAACTTTCGATTCTATATTCTAATTAAGATTGCAGCAAACTGCAAAGTAAGGTGCAAACGGAAACATTCCCTTCGTTAATTAAATAAGAATCTAGTTAGAGCTTTAGAAAGGATTAATAAGATTGCAGAATCCTTGCGCAAAAACACAAGGAAAAAGAGCTTGTAGATTTATTAACTAGTAGAGCCGCCTTGGCCCATGTCTCTACTTGGGTTTGATATGTGGTGTCTAGGCTCAAGAACCACATTCTGTTCATGTACTAAACGATGAACGCTGTGTCCCCTCCAGTGAAGCCCAACACTTGCCTCAAATAAAATTAATTCATGAATAGGAGGGATAATCATAAGGTGCCTGGCCTAATTCGATAGCGTTCCCGAACTGTTTATCAATCATAACATGCATCAAGTTTAAAGTCTTTTTGATAAGGTGAAATCTGTATTCTCACTTTTTAAATATGTAAAAATAAAAGAATAATTTTATCAGTTATTTTAAAGTTCACCTCTAATAATATTATTTGGTGAATACTCAAAATCATCTAATTGATTGATAAAATTTAAAAATAAATTATAAAAAATATGTTTAATTCAATATTTGAACTCACTTAGAAAATTTTTACGAAAAATTGATCATTTTTAAAAAGAATCTTTGCAACTCATTGGATTGTCAGTTTTGGCAACTTACAAATTCCAATAAAATGGCATTTCTCCGTTCAAAAGCAAAGGGAAATTTTAAGCCATAAGATTGCAACTGCTCTACACATGTTATCATCGGACTATCTTGGAGAAGAGAAAAATGGTCAAGTAAAAGAAAAAGAGTGGCAAGTATTTTCTAATCCTGAGTGCTAAGCTAATGTGAAAGGAATCACCAGGAGATGTCCAAATTGGACTTGCTTTCTTATTCAACCTTGAATTTGATGCATAAAATACGCTACAAGACAACTTTCCAATGTCTTCAAAGTTAGATTTTGAAGCACAAAATATATTATATAATTTGATCACTTGTCCACCTACTTAGGCGCATATGAGCTTGGTTGGCATTTGGCAAATACATACACAACACAAAGCAACCGCATCTAATCCAAGCGGGCATCGAAGGAACGCGCGTGTGCGTGCCATAGGCATAGATCACTAATCCGAAACAAGAGGAGAGAGTGAAGCTGCAAACAAAATAAACGCTAACATACTAAATTATGGCAGATTCTCTGTCACACCATCTACTCTCACTATCCTCGTCCCATTCGTCGCAAATGGCTCCTATCAGTGGCGCCACCGCCGCAACTTCTCGCCTCCTCCCCACTGCCGCCTCTCGAGCCCGACTTTCCCTCTCTCATTCTTCTTCTTCTTCTTCTTCCTCAGCTCGCGTTCTCCGCTCTCTCTCCTCATCTTCCTCTTACTCTCATGTTTCCTCTCTCAATTGCGCTCGCTCCTCCCCTCTCTTTCCTCGTGTCTTCTTGAATCGGGTGCGTTCTAGTATCATATATGTGGAGATATGTGCTATGTGGTATTATCTAGTGTATTATATCTTTTGTTTGAGTGGTTATGGTTTTTGAACTGATCGATGTTGATTGCTTTAAAAAGGTGTCCGCGATTAGCACTGTGGCCGCGGCGTCGGATCCTGCTCAGTTGCAGAGTGCGAGGGAAGATATCAAGCAGCTTCTTAAGTCTACGTTTTCCCATCCTATTATGGTACTTTAGCTTTTGATTAGCACAATTTGCTGTTTATGTTATTGTTTTAATGTCTAAGCTAATTTAGTGGACCTGTAGTTGGAAAGTAGTTGTTGGAAAATGGACAATTGCTAATTTCAGTTTGCAAGTAGAAAATCTTAATGCATATTAATCTGACCTATTTTATGATTCACATTAAAATAGGGGAGTAGATGTGTTATGTTTCTTCTAGAGGATTGTAGATGTTCCTTTAGGCTAACTGATGTGATGATTTTCATTTGAAAATAGCCTCTTAATTAGTTAGGGATAAGGGTGTGTATTATAGGACCTTCCCAGATTCCGCGTCTAGTGGGATTTATACTAGATGTTGTTGTTGTTTGATGTGATGATTTCTGCATACTTGAACTATTGACCGCTATTATACCCACTTAAGATGGGATTAATCTTACGTTTGTACATAAAAATAGATCATCATGAAAGAATGTCTGTAAAGGTCACACTTGATTGATTATATGCTCTTACTGGTCTGTTTCTTTTAGGAGAATGCTTGTCCATTTCAATTGCCATATTTAACTCATGTAGGAAAGCTTATATGGCTTGTTGAAATTTGAAACTGTGAAAATGTGATTAAAATGCGTTTCCTAAATTATGCCTCAGTATAGCACTTCAAGATCATGGTTGCTCAATCCATTATAAATATATAGTCGAGGGAAATTTATAGGGAAAAGTGGAAAGCAAACAAAAATGTTGATGGCTAATCAGTGCTAACAATGTTGGTGTTTGCTCCATCTAATTATCTTGCTTGGAGTCGCTCTCAGTTTTTCTTATCGAACAGGGCCTGTTCATGTTTGTCCTTGTTCATTCCTGTTACTATATTGTCAAATCCCCTTTTCATTATGAGTTGAATGCATAGACATTATTTGAAGACAAGACTTTAAGGTTTACTACTTATTACTGTTGAATGTGATGACTGAAACAAAATAGAGTTCAAATTCTTATCATCTTAATATACTTTTCTCAGGTTCGCCTAGGGTGGCACGATGCCGGTACATATAACAAAAATATAGAGGAGTGGCCTATAAGGGGTGGAGCCAACGGAAGTCTTAGATTTGAGATTGAGCTGAAACATGCAGCCAATGCTGGTTAATATTCTGCATTATCGTATGCTTTGTTTGATTCATTCTACGTTTTGCTTAATAAGCTGGCATTTCAGGGCTTGTGAATGCATTAAATCTTCTAAAGCCTATCAAAGACAAGTACTCTGGTGTGACATATGCAGATTTATTCCAGTTGGCAAGCGCTACTGCTATAGAGGTTTCACAATGCTTATGTCAGATTAACATCTTTCATTGCTTGTCAAAACATTCTATTGATCTTGTCTTTGGAAACTTAGGAAGCTGGTGGTCCCAAAATCCCTATGAAGTATGGAAGGGTAGATGTTTCAGGACCTGAGCAATGTCCTGAGGAGGGAAGGCTTCCTGGTATGTCACTCCATCTTAAGTTTTTATTGGTTATCGAAGACTATTTTTCCTGGTTTTTCTTTTACTGATACGTGGTCAAGAATCCTCTCCTTAAAAGGACTTAAAGTACTGTTCCAAAACAATGTGAATGAAAATCAAGAGTAAGGACTGCGCTTATTTATCAGAATTTAATTTTCCAGGATTGCCAGCAAGCACATAGTTATAGCTTATGAACATCCTTGAACTGGTCATCCAATTACGGGGACTCTATTTAGTTCCTTCTCTTCATATTTTATACCATTTAGATCCTTGGAGTTGCTTTTAGTCAAATGCATTACCTGTGAATAACTAGTTCAGATTTAGCAACTCATTTCTGAATTTATTACTTGATATTTAGATGCTGGTCCACCAAAACCTTCTGATCATCTGAGAGAAGTTTTTTACAGAATGGGATTGAATGACCAGGTAGTTTTGATTGTAATAATTTTTCTTGTAGATGTTGTGTCATTATATTCACGATCTTTGTTGATGAGCTCTATATCTGCAGGAAATAGTTGCGTTATCTGGTGCACACACACTGGGAAGATCCAGACCAGATCGCAGTGGTTGGGGCAAACCAGAGACGAAGTACACGGTATTGAAGTGATCTTGACTTTTTAAGCCCATTATATATCTGTAATTGTCTTTTGTTATTTAATATAATAACTTTGTAATTTTGGTTGTGTTGTTAGCTATAGTAAGCCATAAATGTGGAACGGTGGAACCTGCATCACTTAGTATTTGCTTTGTGTATATTGTATGACAGAAAAATGGGCCCGGGGCACCTGGGGGACAGTCATGGACTGTAGAATGGCTGAAGTTTGATAATTCCTACTTCAAGGTCTGACATGTAACTTGCTGTTTGTACGCAAGAAACTTCTTTCTTATTGGTGTGCGCTCAGTTGGTAATGCAGAATGATTGTTTACTGAATCCAGTTTGCTCTTATAGGATATTAAAGAGAGGAAGGACGAGGATCTACTAGTATTGCCCACCGATGCTATTCTTGTTGAAGATCCTTCGTTCAAGGTAAAGTTTCATTTTGTTGAAAGCAGCATAGGTCATAGATACTAAAATGAAAAATGGCCGAAAGTTAAAGTTACATGCAGGTGTATGCTGAGAAATATGCCGCGGACCAGGAGGCATTCTTCAAGGATTATGCTGAAGCCCATGCCAAGCTCAGCAACCTTGGGGCTAAATTTGATCCTCCTGAGGTTTGTTAGCATGTTCATTTGTCTTCTATCTTTTATTTTTCAGTGTTTACCAACTCATGTTTCCCTTATTAACTCATGAAATACAATCTGAACATATTTAGCCTTGGAGTTATTTGAATTAAATTGTTGTAGCTAATGTGATTATTTTCCACCTTGTCCTGGAATAGTTCTTGGTAGTGCAGTGCACTCATGAGCTTTTGCGCACACTTCTACTTTGCACCCATAAGTGCACTACTGCTAGTTCTTTTCTTGGCCACTATTTAGCTCTTCGATTTTCAGTGTCTAGTTTGAGAATGAAACATTGGTACAAGTGGAAGTACTTGCTCAGAAAGCTGATTGATGACTTTGTGATATCAGGGTATTACACTAGATGGTGTTACTGGAGAGAAGTTTGTGGCTGCAAAATACTCAACTGGAAAGGTGGTAAATTTTGAGAAATTATCTCACGATATTCCTTTAGTTATTGAATTTCAAAACTTCTCGCTTCCTTTTTTAGCATTGAAAAATTTTATGGACGAACCCTGGATGCAAAGATGTTCATTTTTTTTTCCTTCACTTCATGTTTTGCTGCAGGCTTAAAAATATCTTGTTTTCTAGTGCCGTAGCTATTAATAATACGGGATGAAGCATTTTGCAAGTCCTGTGAAACACATGTAATACTTGGCAGTGTAAAAGAAGGAGACGGGAATAAAATTCAATTAGTATACCTATTTGAATTGCAGAGAGAGCTATCAGATGCCATGAAGCAGAAGATACGATCAGAGTATGAAGCGCTTGGCGGAAGCCCGGATAAACCTTTGCAGTCTAACTATTTTCTTAACATCATGATTGTGATTGCTGTTTTGGCATTTCTGACCTCTCTTCTTGGGAACTAGGTTTGGATTTTATGGTTCATTGTGAAGTAGTGTTGTGTATTTAGTACTCTTTGGTTTAAATGAAGCTATAAACGGAGATCAAGCTCCGAATCTCACTGGTGATATAATAATGAGCCAACAGCTAACAACTTAGAACGAGTAAACACTTAGAATGTCTCTAAACCCTGTTTTCTTTTGTACCCAAAGGCTACCTAACAACAGATGAATCCTTCATGATATTAAGCATAGTTTCGAGAATCTGGTTCCTTTTACATGTACGCCAAATCACCTAGAGTCTTAACTTGAGGTGCATATACAATAGATTTCAGCGTATTTAGAGGCTTCAGTGTTAAAAACTTTTTTACGTAGAGAATTGTGTTGGAAAATTGCAATCAAGTGAGAGCACCTATCTCGGCAGCAATCCAAAATATGTAGTCTGGGGTGTACGTTTTTAATCGTCACCAGTGGTTTCAACTTTATTTTGTTTTGCACATACCAAAACTCTGAAAAAGGAGTTGGATGTGATGAAGCTTGGTGGATCGAACAGAAAGGGATACAGCTTTTTGTTACAGTGTAGGTGTCATTTTAGCGCAATCTAATCTGGTTTGGGTATATTCTGGAATTCCCAGAGGTTTCTTATGAAGGATTGAAGAGTCAGCGTTTGCTGCTAAATTTTGCAACAGTTTCACGCTGCTATACTGTTAAACTCCTGTATCCCTGCATTTTGCGATACGTACACCTTTGTTTTTTTTAAATGATACGTACACCATTGCCCGGCTCTACATGATTTGTTTTTTGGCTGACATCATAGCTAATTTCTTAGTAAGTGTTAAATTTGATATTGTGGAAGTGGTGAAAAGGAATAAAAAGGTTAATTGCATCTGACATCTTGTGTTTTAGGTGTTTATCGTTTTCGGCTTTAAATTTTAAAAATTATCTATTAAATCCCTTCGGTTTTGAAAACTATCGTTCGAAAGTTAAAACGAAAATTTCATGTTACATCAAATAAAAGTTTTAAGTTCAATTTTATTAAGAAAAATAAAACGATGTCGCAACATAAATGTATAAAAAAAGTTAATTTTTAATTATGTGGAAGTTGCAACGTAAATAACTAAATGGATCATCAAAACTAGGGATTGTTTGGTTTTACTGGTTATTAGTTTGCGCTTCTTGTTTTGAGTTTATGCTTTTAAAGTAAAAACAAAAATTGTTAATGCAAATATAATAATATTTTTATTACTAATAATAAAATTAATTTTTATAAATAAATGAAATTAATTTATTTTAATATCTTATGTAATATTTATTAATAAATTATTAGTAAAATATATTTTAAAATAAATTTAATATTTATATATAAATAAATATTTATTTGTTAGAATATATTTTTATTATTAACACAAATTTTATCTGAATATTTACATACTTTGAAAAATAAAATATATTTATTAATAATTACTAAACTAAATTTTTTTAGTTTAAATTAATTATTATTTTGGTATTTTTTAAGTTTGTAATTGACCTAGAAAATAATCAAAAGTATCCAATTAAACACCATTTCTTGTTTCGGTTCATGAACTTTTATTGCTAATGTATATAATTATGAAAATCGTTGTAAAATATAAATCTGCTTTACATCCGTAACTTAGATAAATTTAACATGACACGTCAGCAATCAGATCAAAATTGCTTACACCAATAAAATGCCTGCTTGAAGGTGGACCGTCGGATAAGAAGCTTATCGACGGATAACGTCAACCAAATCTAAATGGCAGGGATAGCTACGGTAGCCGTCGATCGAAAACAATCTAACAGTCGTTGTTATCCACCACGCATTCTGTAACTAGCACACGGATCGCCATTCTGAGCCGTAGATAACATCAACGGTCCACATCACAACATGGATGCATCAAGCTACCATTATAATTCCACCTTCCCTCCATTCGGAAGCCTCACACCACAACCGAAGATTCAAATTACTACAGAATCCTAGTGGTCAATCTTCTCCAACTTTCTGAAGGAAATGTCAGGGCGTGGCAAGGGAGGCAAGGGGCTAGGAAAGGGAGGAGCCAAGAGGCACAGGAAGGTGCTCCGAGATAACATTCAAGGCATCACGAAGCCGGCGATTCGGCGATTGGCTCGCAGAGGCGGAGTGAAAAGAATCAGCGGTCTCATCTATGAAGAGACTCGCGGTGTCCTCAAGATCTTCTTGGAGAATGTTATTCGCGATGCGGTTACTTACACTGAGCACGCTCGCCGGAAGACAGTAACCGCGATGGATGTGGTGTATGCTCTGAAGAGGCAGGGAAGGACTTTGTACGGATTCGGCGGTTAAGTATGTTTTAGCGCTGATAATTGTAAATTGGGGGAGTGAATTAGTTAGATGATTGCTTGGGATTGTCGCTCCCTGTTACTGTATTGTACTGAATTCGGAGAATTAGCAGTAAATCTCGTTTAATTTATATATGCTTTTTTCTTCTTGATCATTCCAGCAATATCTGGAATTCTCGGATAAGTTTATTGGAAAGTATTTAACATTAACTTAATCACTGGTTAAAAAGAATATCTCAATCCACAAATTTGAAAATACTCTTGTGGGTCTTATTTGGGCTTTATAACTTCTAGACTTTGATTTGTTCGTTTCAAAGAAGAAACCCGGTTCCAATTATTTTCGCTATAAAGTGGAAAAGGGGTAAAATCGATTGGAATTTGTTGAGCTTCGGATCTCTCTGGCCGCTGCGGAAAATGAATAAAGGTGGAGTGGGTGGCAGTGTGGGGGGGCCGACGGCGTCTGCAGCAGCCAAGAAACAGAAGACGTTGATGCAAAGAGTAGAGACATACATCGCTAATATCGTCGACAATTTCACCCACCTCGTCAACGTTGCTAGGGTACAGTTGTATTTTTCACTTCTTTTCCTACAGTACACTAATGTTCAGTGGCTTCAATTCCATAGATGCGGGTTCTAAAATTGGAATCAAGGATTAGACAATGGTGATTATTCTTTGACGTTGTAAAATTGTTCAAACGTTTAGAACTGAGTTAGTAGTTGTAGAAGTAATAACTTGTATTGCCGCCTACTTCTCAATTGTCTTGTTTTACTTCACTCCTTGTTATAAGCAAGAAACTTCTTATACTGTGGTATAGGAGTTGGAGGATGGCATTACTTGAGCGAATCTTGCTTTTGTCAATTGGCGGCCCCCATTTTCTTGGCATTGTCACTCTGATGGATTTGCATTTAACTTCTTTTTCTCGAATGGTAGTTTTGAGTCCATTACAACCACTGTGATTTTGCTGTAGTTACTTCAGTTTTCTATTAGATTTAGTTTTGTCATTATAATTCCTGTCTATGCTTTTCTCCTGATGAGCATACATGAAAGTATTGTGGTTTCTTCAATCCTGAGAATTGATGAGACCCACAAAAACATACATGTGCGTGTCTTATATATATATGCCTTTATTTGTAACGGGGATTTTACCTTGAGGCTGGTTCCAAGACAACGTGGCAAGAATTACAATGATATTGACCACATTGTTTGTTTGGTTTCTTCTTTCTCTTAAAATTAGTAAAACAACTTGCTTCATTTCCTAAAGCCTAAAGATGTATTTGAGATTTGATGGCAGCCTCTTATTGTAGGTCAACGAACCACTAGTTAAGAACTCACAAGAGGCTTTTATGATGGAAATGCGTGCTGCCAGAATGTTAAGAGAGTTCTTCTCTTTATGTTGAGAACATGCATGTATATGCTCATCCCCTCGATATTTTCTTTGGGCAGGATATATTTTCTTTTGCGTATGTGGTTTTGCTTGTGGCCTGAACAAATGTTTTCATCTGACTTTATTCATGGATTGTGGAAAAGGATTGTGGAAGGATGCTATTATACTCCCTAACGTTCTCAATTAGGTAGAAATGGTTATGGCCATAAAGTTTTGACTTTGTATCATATGAGCACTTCTCTGTGGAATAAAAATGACAAGTCCCAAGGTTCATAGTTCTTCATTATATCCATAGCAGAAATGTTTTAACCCATTATCCATGGCGAGTGGTATCGTATCTGCTCTTAGGAGATCTTTTCCGTAGAAAATCAAGGTTTTGATTCGAGCCAAATCAATCATTGTTACACATCTCTCTTGCTTGGTAGTAGCATAGGTGGGTCCTCGGGCAGTTTTCTTCAGGGCGTAGGGCTCACTGTGGAACCTAAAACTGGAATTTCTACAACTCAAATCTTCTGTGCCCTTATTCCTGTACCTATTATATTCTATTGCATCTCAGCCATCCATTTATGTGGAACTCACATAAATAAATGGCTGGGATGCAATAGAACATGGCAGGTACAGGGATAAGGGCACAGAGGATCACATTTCGGATTTCAACTCAAATCCTCTGTACCCTTATCCCTGTATCTATCATGTTTTATTGCATCTCAGTCATCCATTTATGTGGGACCCATATAAATGGATGGTTGAGATGCAATGGAACATGGTAGGTACAAGGATAAGGGCACAGAAGATCACATTCCAGATTGGACGTTCAGACATGCTTTGTCAAAGCCTTTCCCTGCCAGTCCTGACACTTTATACTTTCTACGTGGTCGATTTTTGTTCTTTAAAACAGGTTCAAGCAGCTGACTCTCTACTTAAACTGGTCTCGGAGCTGAAGCAGACAGCAGTGTTTTCTGGATTTGCATCTCTTAACGACCATGTAGATCAAAGAATAAGCGAGTTTAACCAACTGGCCGAGAAATCAGATAATATGTTAGCCAGAGTTGGCGAGGAAGCTGCTGCTAGTCTTAAGGAGCTTGAATCCCACTACTATTCCTCTACACACAGAATTAGCCAAACCTTGCCACCAAATACTGAGGGTTCTCAATTGTAGCTATTCCCTGATTTGGTTCAATGCAAGCAAATCTGATTTATTGTGTTTAGTAGTATACATGTATGTATATTCTGTACTCATGGACTCATTTATGGATACACAGCTATTTATAGTTTCGTGCCTAACGTTTGCTGATAATGACAGTTCCTTCCATTGTTAGCTATGGATATATGCTTGGTCAAAATAGAATCTAGTAAATAAGACATCTTCAAGCCCAAAGCATTACGACATTTGAGCTTTGTAATAGTTTTGAGAAAAAGCATCTAACTTGAAGTCAGTATATGAGGTTATATTAGGTCATTACAAACGGAATGACAACGGGCAGGGCAGGGTGTGAGCCCTGCCCATAGGCAGCTGGCCAGAGATAGTCTGGCCTGATCCCGAGCTCGACGTCTCGGCTTGAATTTTTTTATAAATTAAAAATATAAAATAATGGTTTTTTGTTTATAATGATCGAGCTTCAGGCTTAGGCATCTTAAATTTTAGACCTAATTTTTCAAACAAATGGGCCCAAGGCTTGAATTAAAAGTATAAATATTTACAAATTCGTCATACACATACAAGCTTTGATAGATGAAGTATTATTACCTTCTTGGTCATTTTGCTAATCCTTTATATAGTATTTCATACTTCTTTTGAAGAATGTGGATTTATTCATTTTGTTCGATGTTGAATGTTTTAAAAATTAGACTAAAAGTTAAATTAATAAGATAAAAAATTTAAGATTTAAAATATTTAACTAATATTAAACCGTTATAAAATTAACTAAAAATTATATACAATTAAAAATTTTAAAATTATATAAAATTAAAAATTTTGAAATATGATTAAAAGATATTGCCTTTACCTTTTCAAGAATTTGAAGTTTAATTGAAAAAAGAGATTGTTAATTAAAAATTAGTTGAATTGTTTCAGTTTATAAGAATTTTTAATTTTGTAAAAATTGACTGATTAATTAATAAATTGATTAATTTATAACAATAAAAGTTATTAAAATAAATCGAACTGAAAACTTAAAAGCTAAATTGCAAAAAAGGTTCAAAATTTTTATAATTAAACCAGCCAAACTTATTGAATTTTTTAATCATTAATTTTATTTGACTCTAGTATTTTGTTCCTTTTGTTCCTTGTCTAAACTTTAGAATTTCAGTAGTTGGATCAATTTGGTGCCGTAGAAAGCAACATATGTATATGCAGAGGCTTTTGGCCCTAAGGCTAAATTCTCAGCCTGTCACAAAAAATTTTCTTAGTTCGTGATGTGAGAGAAAAAAAGGAGGTTCTAGATGTAGGACACCCCGTTATCATACTTGGCGGGGTAGATTACGTAGACAACATCCCGCCATGTACCATGACGAGGTGGACACGGGGTGGCGTCAAGTGGCCAACCTGCCATGCAAGATGGTGAGATGACCACAGTAAAAGCTGCACGCAGCGGACGTGCGGCTTTTTAAAAAGCCAGCATTATTGCCGACTCTCCCGCCATCTTCACAACCGAACCTCTTCTTTTCTTCTCATTTTCTTCTTTGCTTCTTCACATTTCTCTTCTCCTCTCTTAATCGAAATTTCTTCAACTTTTTGCTCCTTCATTCCTTGCACTTCATCAACATCCTTCCTTGCATTTGCACTAGCATATTTGTCAGTCATCAAGAACCCAGGAAATTATTCTCTTTTTCAACAGGTTTTTGTTACATAATATTTTTTTATTATATGTAATCTTTATTTATAGTAAATATGTTATTTTTTATATTAAATATTTGTGATTTTTTTTTGCATTTGATGTTATATATTTTTTTGTTGAAATTTTTATTATGATGTTTATTTGTGATTTTTTCATATATTTTTCATTTGTTTTTTTGGTAAATATCAAAAAAATTATAAAAAATTATGAAACGACCTCAACAATTATGTTAAATTTTGATTGAACTCAAATGTTATTAGAAATCATAGATTGATAAAAAATTAATATAATTTTTATATTGATCCCAAAAGTTATTATAAATTATATATTGACCCAAAAACTATTAGAAATTATGGATTGACCCGAAAATTGTTAGAAATTATGGATCGACCTCAAAAGTTATTAGAAATCATAAATTGACCAAAAAATGTTTATAAATTATGGAATGACCCATAAACTTATAGAAATTATGAATTGACCTCAAAAGTTATTAAAAATTATAGATTGACCCCAAAACTATTAGAAATTATAGATTGACCTGAAAATTGTTAGAATTTATGGATTGATCCCAAAAGGT
>JANQBM010000002.1:6761453-6774778 GCA_025594535.1 Erythroxylum domingense | reverse complement strand
GAAGTAGGACTGTATTATACATTGCTACCCCTCATGATAGGCGTGTCCACGGTACTGGTTATGACACTGTTGCGGGCGACATTGAGTATGCAGTATTTGTCTATTCTCTCTAATTTATAATTAATTGTTATTCCTTTTATTTATTTATTTTGCTCTCCTTTATTGTTTTTATATTATGGTATAGTTCGATTCTCTTGCTTGTATAGCAAGAACGGAGCTTCCAGGAAATAATACAAGACGTGCCGAGGCAATTGGAAGCATATTGTATTTGCAATAAAGGGGCAAGATAGAGCAATGGGATCTAAATTTGCGACAGGATACTCATCCCTTACCAAGGGCTATGATCGTGGGTACAACTAGAGGTGGACCATCAACCAGAGTCAGATTTGAAACTAGAACTGGACTGTCAATCAGTGAGTCACGACCTATTGTATCTACTGGACCATCACCTAGTGGATGGCAATCATTTGTATCCACCGGACCATCAACCAGTGGGGGACAACCATTTGGAGCATCTGGACCATCGACCAGTGGGTGGCAACCAATTGTATCGACTCCGCAGAGATCAATCCCAGTATTTTCCAGTCACCCTAGTTGGCATGGTAGTTCTTCTCAAACTAGTGGATCATTATGATGTTTATCGTCTAGATATGAGCTATATTATGCATTCACAGGATGATGGATCGTATGTGTCGCTTGAAGGACGCGATTTTGATTCTAGTTTTATTGGTTCTCAAATATGGAGCATGCACGATCCTGATATCAGATTTCAATATGATGCAGATTTTTGATGATGATATGGGGTTCAATCAACCAATTGAGCCAAGAAGATCACTTAGAATCCAAGAAAGAAATGAACAAAATTCACCGGAAAGAAGCTCAGCTGGTTGTGGTGCAAATTGTCCCCCTCATTCCATTCATGTACATAATAGAGGACATAGACGTTAGTCTGTACATAATTAATTGTACGCTAGTTTGTACTTAATTTATTTCCGAACTACTTATTGTGTCCACCTAATAAAGGACGTAGACGCGTGAATATTATGTCATATCCCGGCAGACCAATAATTATCACCCCGCCAACTTTGATGGCGGGGTGTATCATAATCACGGGATGGGGTTCAGAAGCGTGAATATTATGTCATATCTCGGCAGACCAATAATTATCATCCCGCTAACTTTGATGGCGGGGTGTACCATAATCACAGGATGGGGTTCAGACGCGTGAATATTATGTCATATCTCAGCAGACCAATAATTATCACCCTGCTAACTTTGATAGCGGGGTGTACCATAACTACGAGATCCCTTTCAGACGCGTGAATGTTATGTCACATCTCTCCGGATCAATAATTATCACCCTGCGAATCCTAATGGTGGGGTGTACCATATTCACGAGATCCATTTCAGACATGTGAATGTTATGTCATATCTTGGCATTTTAGACTCATGAATATTATGTCATATCTCAGCAGATCAATAATTATCACCCCGTCAACTTTGATGGCGGTGTGTACCATAATCACGGGATCCCTTTCAGAAGCGTGAATGTTATGTCACATCCCTCTGGATCAATAATTATCACCCCGCGAACCCTGATGGCGGGATGTACCATATTCACGGGATCCATTTCAGACACCTGAATGTTATGTCATATCTCGACATTTTAGACGCATGAATATTATGTCATATCTCGGCAGACCAATAATTATCACCCCGCCAACTTTGATGGCGGGGTGTACCATAATCACGGGATCCATTTCACACGCGTGAATGTAATGTCACATCTCTCCGGATCAATAATTATCACCCCGCCAACCTTGATGGCGGGGTGTACCATATTCACAGGATTCATTTCAGTTGATACAACTATATAATAAGGGTTTAAACGATACATCTCGGCAGCTCAAATCTTCAATCTATTTTCAATTCTTCAATTCCACACAATAGCCTCTTCTTCATAAAGACCAATTCGATTTTGCTTTTATTGGAGGGGGTGGGGGGGGGGAGAAATATGCTTTGATCCTCAGGGTGCTTTGATCGTCAGGGTTTTGTGTTCTACAATCCCCAACATCTACAAACAACCCTAGCAGTTAGGCAAAAGATCTATTTCATTGAGTTGGTAGCCAAAAGCTACAAGTAGATGTAGCTCGACCAGAATGCATACACACTAAAATTAAGTATGCGAAATCCACAAACTAGTTGGGCTACGCTACTGATGGACGATAATGATCTGTAAATCAATTTTGACTTTACAGAGCAGATGCTAAAGTTTGAAGCAAAAATTTATATCGAGACGGAGGAAATTCATTTTCAACATAGTGAGGCGATTACATCTGAAATCGAATGCCACATTCCATACGAGCATCAATTTTCAGATTTTGAACTCATGCCAACATATCAACAATATGAAAGAGATGATGAAAATGTTGATAACTCTGATATTGTCGATAGTGATTATAATCCAAATTCGGAAGACTCAGAGTCAGAGTCATACTATGACTCAGATCATGATTCAGAAGATTGTTCAGAACATGATCAGGTAGAGACCAGCTATCAACTTGTCCATGTAGATGCCGAATGACAACAAATTTATCCTCCGACAGCATTTAAATGGCCATATGAAATTGAAAATGCTCTAACATATGACACTACATCGCGAGGGTATTATGACCATCACATAAGTGTTTGGAATGAAAGCGACCTAAACATTACTGAGGGATTGCTATTCCCTACAAAACAACTCTTGCATAAGGCTCTTAGATTGTAACACATACACCACAATAGAGAAATGAAGGTATGTGAGAGTAAAGAGAAAAGTTGGGCAGCAATATGCAATGCCAAACCACCATGTGACTGGAGGATTAGGGGCTGCAAGTGAAGCACACATAAGATGTGAGAGATCAGACGTATGATCAACTGCCATACTTATATTCGTAGGGCCTTTCGATACAATCAAATAGAAAGCCCCAAGGGCGCCATATTCTAGGAGCCCACTGCTGTGGATAACGGTAACAAACGTTTGACAAGTCAAATTTTATCTGAACATTTGATCGAGTACATACGTAATGAACCTCTTTTCCCAATTAAAGAGGTTTGGACATTGATCAAGAATAAATTTAATATTGATATTTTATATAAGAAAGCATGGTATGCTCGTCGCAATGCTATCGATGTTGTTTATGGAGATTGGCCGACTTCGATTGCTGAACTACCCAAATATATGAAGCAACTACAAGCAATCAATCCTGACACAGCGGTAGATTGGCGTCATCATCCACAGTCATGTAGTGATACAAATATCTTTGGGTACGTGTTTTGGGCTTTTTTTCCCAATATTGAAGTGTTTCAACACATGAGATCTGTGCTATATATCAATGGCACTCATATGCGTGGGCCATATAAATATAAATTGCTAACTGTAATTGGAATTAATGTCGACAACCGTTACCTTCCCCTTATCTTTGCTCTTTTAGAAGAAGAGAATAATGACAGTTAGAGTTGGTTCATGATTTAACTTCGAATCCATGTTTGCCGAGATATACAGGAAATTTGTGTCATTTCCGATAGACACAAAGGAATTATACATGCAATGAAAAATTTTGAACAATGGAAGGAACCAATAACTTATCATCGTTTTTGTTTGCTACATGTCAGGGCAAATTTCACCCAAAAATTTAAAAGTCATGTGTAAGTGGAAAAATTTTATATCATTATTGATCACAGTATAAATTATGATATTCTAATGATTTTTATTGTTTATTGACAGGTTGAAAACTTTGCTATGGCAGGCTGGACGGTCAACCCAAAGGAGAAATTTTGATGAGTTCATGCAAATGATTAAACAGGCCAATCTAGAAGCTTATATTTGGCTAAAGAGACAAGTCCCATCTATGAGATGGGCGTTGAGTAAAGATGGAGGTTACCGATGGGATATTTTTACAACAAATATGGCTGAATGCTTTAATAACATCCTCAGAGGGGCACGACATTTGCCAATCACTGCCTGTGTTTGCTTTACTTTAAAACAAAAGGTTAAATTATTTCAGGAAAATCAAAAAATCATACTCAAAGTACCGAATAATTATCCGATCAACATTTGATACAAATATTTGGCAAATGAAGCAAAAGGCCGAAAGCATACTGTCCAATCATATGACTCGAGGTATGGTACGTACAGTGTGGTCACTGCTCGTCATGGGAATAATAACTGGGGATGAAATATTCAAAATGTTAACTTTCAAGAAAAAACTTGTACCTGTGGAAAGTGGACAGAACTTCGTTTTCCATGTTCTCACGTCTTTGCTGCAAGCTTGAGATTTAATGTTCATCTGACAATCCATATTCATCCTGTATATAGTATTGCGACATACAGAAATACGTATTCCGGTCAGTTCTATCCGCTGCAACATCCAGATTATTGGAAGGAAGCAAATTTTTCATTGAGATTTCGCAGGTCAAGGTTAGCTAAAAAGAGGGAAAAAGTGAAAAGTGCTTGAATACAAAATGAGATGGATAGACTGTTGAGTTTGACTCCTTTTTTTTATCCCATATTGGTTAGGAAAAACAATTAGGGCAAGGCTCTTGACTATATAAAGAGGGTGCTACCTCCTTAGTTAGTGCACCAATTCAATGTCAAAGATTTGTATGACAAATTTGACTATAGTTAAATTCCTTTTTTGAGGTGAGCGTTGGAGGTTTTTTTTTGGGTATTTCTTTGTGGGTGTATTGGTGTATTGGGATATTGGGTGAAAGAAAAAATTGTGTGACTGTAAGAATTTTTCACATAGTGGATTTTCTTCTCGGTGCCTGTGGTTTTTCTCCGGTTTAGGAGTTTCCACGTAAATTTCTTGTGTTGTTATTATTTCTCTATTTTCTGTTATTTTTGACTATAAAATATCCTTGGGTGTGAGTTTAGGAGGTCTAATTTCCCAACAATTGGTATTAGAGCCAAGGTGTGTTTTTCTTGAAAATTTTGAGTATGCTCTGTGGTCGTAATTTTGATTGATCTTCCATATCAGAAAAGAATTTCTTGAGAAAGGTTCATTTGGTGCGGTGAAGCTTTGGTGTGGTAGTGTGGTAGTGTGGAAGTACATGTCTAGAAAAGTTCTGGCTAAGGAAAGACTTGGTATTTAAGTGTGTCATTTGTGACCCATCTCTCTTTCCTGGGAACTTACCTGGTGTACTGTTCATTTATACAATAAAATTTATTAAGCCAGAAGAGCACAGAAAAAATGTCAGGAAATAGGGCTTCTAATCCTATCAGGTTTGAGGTGGAGAAATTCGACGGGAGAATCAATTTTAGCTTGTGGCAAGTGCAAGTTAGGGACATTTTGATTCAGTTGGGGTTAGACAAGGCGTTGAAAGGCAGACAAATCCCTGATATCACTACTATTAGTGATACTGGCAAAACGGCTAGTACGGACAAATCTAGTATATGGGATGAAGATTGGGAGGATCTGGATTTGAGATCGACAAGTGGGATATGACTGTGTTTGGCCAAGAATGTCCTTGCAAATGTGCATGGATTATCTACGGCAAAAGAAGCTCTGAGAAAAACTCGAGGAGTTGTATCAAACAAAGGGTGTCTCAAATTGAGTGTACCTAAAGGAGCAGTTTCATACACTGTGGATAAGGGAAGGTACTACAATTTCAGATCATTTAAGTGTTCTCAATATGATCGTCTCTGAACTGGAGGCAATTGGAGTTCATATAGATAATGAGGATCAAGCTTTGAGACTCATCTGGTCTCTTCCACCTTCCTGTGAACACATGAAACCTATTTTGATTCATGGGAAGGAAAAGATAGTTCTTTTTTAAGTTACCAAAAAACTCTTTTCAGAAGAGAGAAGACTGGGTGGTAGAAGAAATGTTCCTCCTGAAGACTCAGCTTTAATGGTAGCTGGATATAGGAAGAAGAATTCTATGAAGAAAAATATAGTATGCTGGACGTGTGGACAATCTGGGCACGTGAAGAAAAATTATCCGAAGTGGAGCGGGTTCGGCAAGAGGCTCTGAGTCAGTTAGTGGAGAGACTGACAATGTCGCTAACATTGTCTCAATAGATGATTTTGTTCTCTAAAAGGGGACATGTACATTCTCATGGCATGCCGCTAATCCCAAAGTTGTCATGATAGAGGATGTGTTACTGTTAGCGGGTCCATAAGTTTGCACACGGGCATTGGTTTGGCATTGATGCAAGGTGTGTGGTGGAATTTATGTCGATGGCTGATGAACTTCTGGGAAAGCCAAACATGAGAGTTTCCCCATAATTTTTTCAGCAAGGTTATCTTCGACATGTGCTGAAGTGAAAAACTTGGAATTGATTTATTCTGAGTATGTATGCTTTTATGGTGGAGCATGATGTTATGAAGCCTGATAATTCTCTACATTGAGAGTTATGTTATTTTCAGGAGATCTTTATTGAGGTGGAGTGTGGTTGTGGGATTAGTCAAAGTTGCAAAGGTGGAGATTGTTGAGTTTGACTCCTTTGTTTGTCCCATATTAGTTGGGGAAAACAATTGAGACGAGGCTCTTGACTATATAAGGAGGGTGCTACCTCCTTAGTTAGTGCACCAATTCAAAGTTAAAGATTTATATGACAAAATTAACTCTAGTTAAATTCCTTTTTTGAGGTGAGAGTTGGAGGATTTATTTTGGGTATTTCTTTGTGGGTGTATTGGTGTATTTGGATATTGGGTGAGAGAAAAAATTGTATGATTGTAAGAATTTTTCACATAGTGGATTTTCTTCTCGGTGCTCGTGATTTTTCTCCGGTTTGGGAGTTTCCACGTAAATTTCTTATATTGTTATTATTTCTCTATTTTCTGTTATTTTTGACTATAAAATATCCTTGGGTGTGAGTTTGGAGGTTTAAATTTCCAACATAAACGGTGTCCTGATTTTTCAAGAAGGTGTCGTAATTGTAATATGCCAGAACATAATGCTTCAAATTGTCCCTCTTCAAATCATGTACAGTAGTGATTTTATTTAATGTTGCAAGATGATAGAAAATTATTAAGTATCTAATGCAATAAATTTGGTTTGTCTTTTTTAATAAAAGTTGACTTTAAATATTTTTCATTTTTCAAATGTATTATATTATAAAATTTGTAAAAAAATTAAATTAAGTCAAAATAATTTCAATACAGGAAAAACATAAAAAAATAAAACTTGTACTTCAAAATTAATTTGTATAGATGTTCTAAACTCTAAGTAAAACTAAACCTTGAAATAAAAAACTTTGAATGCTAAAAAAAAGAAAACCCTAAATAAACTAGACCCTAAAAAAACAAAACTCTAAACTAAACTAAACCCTAAAACAAAAATAAAAGTTTTGGCCTTTAAAAAATTAATTTTGACCCTAATAAAAGAAATTTCGGTTGTCTCATCCTGATATCGTATATGGGGGGATAGACAAGTGTCCACCCCGCCAAGTGCTACGGTAGGGTGTCCCGTCATCGTGAATGGCAGGATGGACAACATGTTCATCCCGTCAAGTGTTACGGTGAGGTGATATATACGTACTCCAATTTTGCCATCAAAGTTATCGGAGTGTCCTACATCCAGGCACCTTATTTATTTTAAACATACACCAGAAATTGAAAAATAAATTTATAATTGGGTGAGAATTTAGCCTATGTCCTAAATAATTTGTCAGGGCTCCTTTATGTTCACTCTCTTTCGTGTTGCAACAGGGGAGCATAAGATTTGACCATGGAAACTAAGCCAGTGGCGGAACTTGGGAAGCTCAAGAGCATGGTCTCTCTAGCTGGATTCAAGCGAAGTACTTCCAGTGACCAGTGGGAGTGGGACTGGACATCTTTTCGTCGTCAAAGCAGTGGCAGCAGGAGCTTTTGCCATGACAGGAAAAAAGGCTAAAAATATGTTTTAACTTTTGCAGGAGGCCTATGTATATAGCTACTAAACCCCAAACAATGGAAGTGTAATGAATAAAGAAGTAAAAAGAGGGGACAATCATTGCTCTGCTCCCATTTGCCAAAGCACGTGGGAGTGTTTGTTTTTAGTGATAACCTCTGCCATTCACTCACTCCCTCACTGCTCTTTTGCCCTTTGGAAGCCTTTTGTTCTTATACCTGTTCCGTAACTCTTCAATTTCTTGTTTACCAGCTTTTTTCTGGTAAAAAGGAAAAAGTTATATGTGTTCCATCACACGCTGATAAAGCTTTATGTGTACGCCCTTGGCTACATGTACCTGAACACTTAGATCCCACATCTTATAGGTTAAGCACGCAGTTAGGCTAATGTCCATTTCCCTCCAAACCTACCTCAAATTTTCGTACGAAGAACCCACAAGTCGATACTTTTGTATGCGCAAGCAGGAGCACGAAAATGGAGATTCCCGAAGCATGGGAAAATGGCAATCAGACTCCTGTTTCTTGGTCTAGTTAATATTAATCTTTGAAGCGAAAATAGTACAAGAACAACACTTGTAAAAGAGTTCCAACTTGCTGTAAAAGACAAATTATTCTTTACTGTCAAGCACTATTCGGATTAAAAATTTTATTTTTGGGAAATTACCTTATATACAAAAATAAATTTAAATATTTAAGTAATTATTCGGGTCGATTCTGAGTTATTAAATTATTAGTTATTTTATATAAAAATAAATAATTTTCGTAATTACATTGTGCGGACGGAGTAGTGTGCTTGACGAGATAATGAACCCCGGAGATGAAACCAAATTCTGATGACTGACAATGATACACGTGGCACGAACACAGAGGCAAGCACGCACGCATGCTCGCCTTTAATACTTTTCCGTGCGATGGGATCCAATGGTGACATAAGTCAAAACATTTCATTAAATTAAGCTGGCGCAAGCAGATGATCACAACCCTCCCTCTCCCAACTAAAAACAAATAAACAATTGAAGAACTGTCGTTTTAACATTCATTCGTATTCATTAAATTAGTTAACGTACTGCTTTGAAAGTGAAAAATAGGCCCCACCTAATGTTACTGTTCTCGTCGCTTCGGAGTCGAAAGATTGGTGATGGAGATTGCACGGGATCACACGTGCTCACCTCCATCCTCCCCTGTCTCGTTTCGCTCGGACCACACACTCACACACCTGACCAGATTCAAATTGCTACGTCGGAAAAGTAATGTGACTAATCATTAACGAACTAAAGTTGATATTAATTAAATTGGGTCTTAACAATATTCTGTTGAAAGAGATATTTAATTACCTTGACGGTAAGGTGATTAAATAGATTATAAAAGATGGTAATTAAATCATAAATACACTTGCGAAATTGTGCCAGGTGTCGTATACCTGTTTCTATATCTCTAAGAATATCCCATTTGGTATTTTTTAAGTGTTATAAATTTTGAATTTAAATTTTATAAAAACTTTTACTTATTTTAAAATTAGATAATAGACTTCAATAATTATGAGTTGAACGTATCATTTATTTTATTACCAAATATAATATAGCGAATTTATTTATTATTAGAAAATTTCAAGTTTTAAAAAATTGCATTTCAATTGCACCCGAATTATCCTAAATACTGTATTATAATAGCCCTGTTTGACAACCAGCTGATTACATTAGCTGTTAACTGATTCTATCAGCCGTTAGATAATAGCTGATTCTATCAGCTAATTTGACCAACAAATTCTAAAAAGTAATCCTACATTGCCAGCATGAAGTAACTCATAGGACTTGAATTTTTCTATTTCCCCAACATATATCCTAGTTCTACTGCAAGAAATAGAAAAACAGCACCATACAAGTATTTGCTTGGTCACAGTAAAACAAAAGTATTCTACCAGCTTCTACTCATAGAAACAACGCGTCATTATTAAAACTCGATCTCCAATAACTATCATAAGCAAATCACTTACAATCTAGGCAACACGTTTCTTGCGTGTTGCACGATCTCGTACAAATCCACGATCGGAACTCCATGTCTGCTCTCGTCTTTATAAAACATCTCAAGTTTCCTCAACTCATCAAAGGCTCTCATATTTACAAATCAAAAATCAAAATCAATTTCAAGGAGAAAAAAAAGCCTAAAAACCTAAAAAGAGATTCAAATTTTATAGAGATCGTAGTATTTGTGAGGAGAGAATTTGAAAATTCTGGGCTCAATAACATCTGAGTCGAGTACTTGAGAGTTTCTCCCAGATTGTTCGCGTCTTGAGGTTGGAAATGCTCGATTGGACTTCTCAGATCTGAAAGTCAAGAGAAATTTTCTTTGAGCTCGAAATCGAAAAACATACCAGAGTGCAATGCATGTAGAAGGCGTTGTGTTGAATTCCGACAATTCCTTATGCGAGCCATTTCTCTTCCTCTTCTACTCCTTCTAGAATCATCCTCCTCTCATGTTTCTGTTTGGCTCGGAAGTCTAGCAATTGAAGAAACAATCAATTCTCTCAAAATGTTTAAGATTGAACAACACAATCATTGATCTGATAATCTGAAGAATCTAGAGAAAATGAGAGAGAGTGATTGTTCTAGAGAAAACGAAAGAAACAAAATGAGGTTGGCCAAAACTTTAAGGGCAAAATTGGCATTATAAAAAAAGTAGTAGTTGATTGTTATAACACGTTGCTCTTAAGCAGCTTGTCATTTTTAGTTGGTTGGGTTGAATCAACCAACCCAACTAGTCAACAACCAAACAAAATAAATAGCTGATTGTTGAAGTCAAGCAGTTATTTGTAGTCAATCAGCTAAAAATTAGCTGATCAGCTATCAACCAAATAAGGCCAATGACTTGTTAGATTTATTTATTAACAAAATTTTCCTTATTTGTGTATTTATTTACTTATTTTATTTTTTATATTGAGAATTTACCTTGTTATATATTTATTGTACAATTTATTTTAATATTTTAATATGTATATGTGCGAGCACACACATATATGTATATTCTTCTTCAAATGGCTCTATCGAAAACAATTTCTTTATTATTTAGAAATAAGGTTACATATTACAAGATTTCTCAAACTTTGCGTTTCAGTTAGATATGACAATAGGGACCGAGCCTTGAGCTAAGCCTCAAGTCCTATTTTTCAAAATTTTGTTTAGCTCAACAAGTATCGACAAAGCGATCGTTATTTTAAAATTTTAATTTTAAAAATAATTTGGTCTAATCTAAATTAGATTCAGGCTCATTTAAGTCTGGACTCTAGCCTGCTATCTCTGATAGACCCATCCTAATTTGACCTATTATCATCCTTAGCTTTTGCCTCGAATCTGATTCAATATATTGACATGTTTACTTTTAAGAAGGTTTTTACTAAATAGTTGTTGATGTCATTGTCCACCAAAGTTTTTACTAAATAGTTGTCGATATTATTGTCATTATTGTTATTGATCTTTGCTGCTTTTGCATTTCCATTGCAAAGTGGAATCATAACACTCTTTTATGAGACACAATAAATTTTGCGGTCAAGTGAAATTGTGTCCACTTTTAGCTGAATTTGTTTTTTAATAGGACCTTGAAAACGTGATTGAATGATGTTAAAGATAATGGATATGATGGCTTGGTGGGGTGGGGTCAAAATGCTGAATAAAATCCTAGTTGTGATGGGTGGGCAATGTTGTGGGATCAATAGGTAGGTGAGAATTAGACCAACCCATTTCCCTTGTATTCAATACAACAAGACTATAGAAGAAGGCATGGACAAGAAGACAAGTGGAATAAAATTCCATCGAGTCTTCACGATTTGGTTACCCGTCGAAACAACAAACAACAACTCTCTTTCTATCTCAGTTAGTCCTTTTCAGCGAATACCCGTATGTCCACTCACTTCATCATCTTAAATCGCCTTGCTTCCCAATACTGTAACAACATCCGTTCAACTTTATAGCTTCCACATGCTTGATGTTTTAAGCGTGTACAATAATTAGTTGGTATAACACTAATGTTAAAATATAAAACTCCATTACTCACCCTTTACTTTTATTACGATTGCTATTAGTTAATAATGAAGAGAAGTCTTGGAATCTACAAAAACCCAAGTTTAATAAGAGTGATTTATAAATTATTACGTATACTTAAGATATACAATAAAAGTGAAATTAATAAAATGTCCAACTACTCCCGTTGAAAGCATGGCTGGAGCCTGGATTGGACTTCACTAGGTTCTAGCATTCATTTTATAAGTAAAATTTCATGTGAGGGATGCACTTGTCGTTTGACAAAGGCAGGACTCAGGAGACCAGATTTATGTCCTCTATTATTATTGCATGGGAATCAAGGGGGGGTCTATCTTCAGACGTCGTCACACAAAAGGGGAATCCAAGGTAATCCTCTCGGTTAAATGCTTCCACAAACATAATTGGCAATGGTACCTATAACAGTTTTAAATCATACTCAAGAACTGTACTAGATATTTTTAACTCCTCCTTATCAATAACTCAATCTCATATCCCTTTTTTTTACCGTTTTGTTATTTGGATATTTCTCAGATTTAATAAAAACCTAAAGTGAGGGGCTTTAAGTTAAGAATAGAAAAAAAGGAAAAGGTACAAAAGGAGTGACATTCTAAAAAAGAAAAGGGAAAAGAACAAGTAGGGCTGTGAGGACTAAAAAGGCACACATTTGGCAAAAAATAAATATTCACCGATTACTTTCTCTCCATTTCTTCTTACTTTCTGCTCTGCCAAGGAGTAGGACAGAGGAGACTAAAAATGGAAATAATTGTACTAACTCGATAAGGATATACCTGCCTAAAATAACAAAGTAAATTGTAGGAAAATAAATTATTAAATATTATCTATATATATTATATAAGGGGACGGTTGGTTCGTACAAGAGAATGTTAATAAGAATGAAAATGAATATAGTGAAGAATGAGAATGAATATTATCATTATAATTATGATGGTTGATTTAGAGGAATGAATGATTATCATTATTATTGATAGTGTTTGATTTGTAAAAAATATTGAGAAATAAAAATTTATTATATTTTAACTAATTAATTAATTACATTTTAATTATTTAATTAGTTACAATATAATTAATTACAATATATTGATTAATTAAAATATTATAATTAATTAAAATATTGTAATTAATTTTAATTAATTATATTATAATTAGTTAAATAATTAATTAATTATATTTTAATAAATTTTACACGGTGAAATAAAGAGTGTGCTCTTGCATACTAACTTTTTCAATTAGTTACTAAACTGTTCATAAACAAATCATATTATTGTTATGACAGTAAATGTTTTTGACTCCCTGGAAGGAACATAGGAGGGAGTGAAAAACAAACAAGCCAAGGGGCCTGAAATGTTTGAAAAGGGCAAGGAAGCAAAATCTCAATAACATGACAAACCTCCCT
>JANQBM010000002.1:6713113-6729057 GCA_025594535.1 Erythroxylum domingense | reverse complement strand
AGCAGTGTTGCTGACGCGGGTGCACATGAACCGTCAGATCACGTCGCTTTCATCTACAATGACCTTCCTCTTCTTTTCTCTTATGATTAAAACAAAATTTTGCTAGATAATTGTATAAACAAATGTAATATGGAGATTAGAAGGCAACAACAGTGGAACAAGATGGATGGGAGAAAACGCTCGTGCATACCGGCAATCATACACAATCTCATCCCTCCCTTTTCTGTAAAAGCAAAGCGTGTTCGGTGTTCGTCTTTTTCTTTTATGCACTTGAATTATGCGAAGACCAACTATTGCGTAAAGTGGTGGTGTTTTTAGTTAGCTTTGACTTGAGCATGTGAAAACTGGGCTCTCCTTTTCCTTTTTTCTTGCTAAAAATCAGGATCTTCTTCACTCATTTTACCTTAATCGGGTCATCCAGAATCAAATGTGATTTACTGGCCCCCAACTAAATGATCTTTTGCTTTTTCTCTTTTTTCACCTTTTGAAGTTGTTGGTTAATATTACAAAACAATACGGGTATTAATTGTTTTGATTACATCAGAGCGATTCATGCTAAGTGAGTGAAAGAGGTCGACCAGACATGCATTGCTCATAGTCTTGGCAAAGGCCAAAAGTTTATATATTGCTTTAGATAGTTATACATGATCTATGAGGATCTTGTTGTTGACAAGCCACTTAGTTTATTAGGGCATATCCTGGGACCGGCAGCACGTTGGTCCCTCCATTTCTCTCATCTCATTTCTACGTGTGCTCAGGAGTTGCCTGCGAATCATGTGTTATTGGGCAGCTCTAAAACCGAACTATATATGTCGGTATTTAATCTGGTTTTCCTTTTGGAAATAATCATTAGAATTCTGGTTTTTCTCGTACTTCTTAAATAATAATATAAGCCACGGGAAAGATTAGTTAGTAGATATGCTAGACTTTTTGAAAGAAAATGACCACTTGTTATGTCCATTGATTTGATCGACCACTGAAGCCCATCTCATAACATGAAGTTAAAATGGACTTTCTGTTCTCAAATTTTTAGTTTTAAGGAACCGTGTCTCAGGGATTGGACACGCTTGTTTGGAATGTTTACTTGTGGCATGCATAAGAATAAGGTGGTATGGATTTGAGCCTTAATATCGAACAACGTTTGCAATTGTCTCAACTGCCACTACTACTCTAGTAGCTTAGGAGGATGAAATTGCCGAGTTCATAATCTACTAAGCCACAGGAAAGATTAGTTATTACATATGCTTGACTTTTTGAAAGAAAACGACCGCTTGTTATGTCCATTCATTTTGATCTACCACTGAAGCCTCTCTAAGAACTTGAAGTTTAAATGGTCTTTCTGTTCTCATTTTTGTAGTTTGAAGGAACCATATCTCAGGGACTGGACACCACTACAACAAAGACAACATTTTAACAAAAAGAGCACCCATTTTAACAAAATGTCATATCATGTTAATTATAATCATAACAAAAAGAGAACCCATTTTAATTATAATTATTTGTGACATTTTTAATCCATATTATTGTATATAATATTTATTTGTGGCATTATTTGTGATATTTTTAATCCATATTATTAAAGTTCTTCACTAAAATTAACAAAGTCGTCAGTCATAGTTTTTACTTATGTTTTATTTATGTAGCGAAAAGCTATTCACGACATTTTAAGAAATCGTCACTAATGCATTTTGGTTACGTTTAATTTTATTAACTAAAAATTAAGCAGAAAATTTTTTGTTACGTTTTGTAAAATGTAGTACATTTTAACAAAATATCATACAATGTTAATTATAATTATTTGTGGCATTTTTAATCCATATTATTGTATATAATATTTAAGTTTTTGTGTTAATTTATTATACAAAAATAACTGATAATTTGAAGCTGGACGGCTCCATCCTCAAGCGCAAATCCCGATTGGTCACAAAAGGATTCTAGCAGGCACCAGGCATCGATTGTGGAGAAACGTTCAGTCCTGTGATAAAACCAACAACAATCCGAATTGTTCTCACTATTGCTGTCACTTATGGCTGGGAGATTCGATAACTAGACATTAATAATGTATTCCTCAATGATTTTCTTCGGGAGAATGTTTACATGCTCCAACCTGAAGACTTCTGTGATCCTCGACGTCCAAATCATGTGTGCAAACTAATAAAAGCACCATACAGACTTAAGCAAGCACCTCATGCTTGGTTCGAGCAATTAGTTCTAACCCTATTAAGCTAGGGATTTCAGAATGCTAAAAGTGATGTATCACTATTCTTTCTACGAATGAAGAAGCTCACAGTGTTTATTCTCATATATGTTGATGATATACTAATCACCAGTAATGATCCCAGCTACCTAAAGTCTCTAGTTCTAAAGCTAAATAATCTATTTTCCTTGAAAGATCTTGGTCCCGTATACTACTTTTTAGGAATGGAAATCTGCAGAAACAACTTAGGCATTCACCTGAGTCAAGCTAGGTATGCATTTTATATCCTAAAGAAATTTAACATGATAGATTGTGCACTAGTAGCAACTCCAATGGTCAGTGGACGACAGTTTTCAAAAAACAATGGAACACCCATGAAAGATCCATCTCTCTACTGACAAGCTATTGGATCCCTTCAGTACCTTACCACCACCAGGCCTGATATAGCTTCCTCGGTGAATAAACTTAGCCAGTTTCTATCTCAACCTACTGATATTCATTTTCAAGGAGTGAAACTTATTTTTAGATATCGCAAGGGCACATGTCAACTTGGTCTACATATTAAGCCTTTCAAATCTCTTCAAGTGATTGTATTCATTGATGCAGATTGGGCTATAGACGTCGATGATCGAAAATCTGTGGCTGGTGTTTATGTATATCTTGGGAGTACATTAGTTTCTTGGAGCTCTCGTAAACAAAGAGTTGTCTCTTGCTCGAACACAAAATCTGGATATCGAGCCCTTGCAGATGGTGCAGCTGAGGTTAAATGGATATGCTCGTTACTATCTAAGCTTGGATTATTTTTGCAAAAACCCTCTATGATCTGGTGCGACAATCTGAGTGCTCGTGCTCTTGCTGCCAACCCAGCTCAGCATGCATGTAGTAAACATATAGAGATTTACATTCATTTCATTCATGATCTCATACTTTCAGGCTTCACCAACATTTACTATGTACCTTCCTCTTATCAAGTAGTAGATTGTTTTACCAAGGCATTAACTCATCCTTCCTTCCTTCAATATCGGAACAAACTTAGACTGACAGTAGCACCCTCTCGTTTGAGGGGAAATGTTAGAGCATAAAACTAATTCATTTATTCTTTATCATTTTGTACATACACATGTATGGTTAATCTTTTCTCTCTCTCTCCATGTAACCAATTCTGTTATACACAACTAATATAAATGTAAAGCCTGAGCACACACATTGTGTGCCGAATATTCCATACACAACATAGCGTTTTCTTTCTCAATCCAAGTATTTATATGCCATATGTAGTCCGCAATGTTCTGCAGCTATAATGGAAATCGCAATTCTGCAATATCCTGCAATCAAAGTATCATCCGCTATCATCAATTCAAACAAAGAATCAAACTCATAAGAATGTTAGGTTATTTGCTAATTCAGAAAGAGTACGAGACTAAGCCCACATTTGGAGTAGATATTCAATTTATGTGCAGAAGTAAATCACTTTGAGAAATAGAACACCTATTGCACTAAAGTCTACAGAAGAAAGTGTTTGGCTAAGTCTTATCCCACACCAAGTTCTGCTTATCCTTCACCCTTGAAACGTTTCAATCCTGTTTGTTTAAACTGCCCGAATTGAGTACAAGTCTCCAGATCGAAAGCCTTGAAGTTCTTGTGAACAGTTCCAACTTTGTCAACTGGATAATCAAAGCACTGAATCCCTCTCTTCGAGCTCATCCCTGTGGCGATTTTGGAGAAAAGAACTAGATCCAAGTAGTCTTCTAGTTGCCATTTCAACCTCTTTTTCGTCTCATTGGTTTCTTTCGATTTAGCATTGAACTACGTCCGATTCACCTTCAACACTACATCAACTATGTGACGTATAAGCATATAAATCAAACACTATTTAGGACATTAGAATATGCAAAACATAAACACAATATCAACATACATAACAACACATATTTACAGAGAAAGGGAGAGTTTGGAAGAGGAAAAGGGAGGTCGAACAAGACGCTTTTAGATATCCTTTCCACTGAGAGCAGAGGATGGGACATGGGTGTTTTTGGGTTTGGGATTTTTTTTAAAGCGCCTTTTGGTTTCACGGAGGAAGAGGAAAGAAAGAGCTGAGGATGAAAGATGGGTGTTTTAAGCTTTATGGCTTTCCTTTTTAATTAAGCGTCATTCTCGTTTTCGTTCCCTCCTTATTTTTCACATTTGGGGACAAATTTTTGAAAAAATTTCGCTAAAGGGTTAATACGGGTGATCTTTGGGCACCAAATCAGGGCCTTTTTGGCGACGATTTTCTAAAATCGTCACTAAAAGACTCACATTTTGTGACATTTTTCAAAAACAACTAAAGGATCCACATTTTGCAACGATCCAAATGGTCCTCATTTGGTGACAAGTACCAAATTCGTCGCCAAATACTTATCCTTTTGTGACGATTTTCATACCATAGCTACAATTTAAAAAACGTAGCAAAAAAAAAGTGGCTATTGGAATGTTTACTTGTGGCATGTATAAGATTAAGGCGGTATGGATTTGAGGCTTAATTTCGAACAACGTTTGCAATTGTCTCAACTGCCACTAGTACTCTAGTAGCTTAGGAGGATGAAATTGCTAAGTTCATAACCTACTAATTGCATTGAAAATTGATGTGTTGATGGGTATGTGGGGAAAAAGACAGATCACTTTCTCCTCCATAAATCAGCAACCAGCTTGAGCACAGATAAACAAATTGATCTTCGCATTTCATGGACCAGAAAGACAATTGATGTTCCCATTTATGATGGGGGTAGCCACCATATATGTATATGTTTACATCTTCGTCCATTACTGTTTGTTTTTCATGCTCGTATTCAAAGTGCTATGCTTCCATAAAATTATGATGTTAAAGGGGTTTTTTTCAAAGCAAAGTATTATATAGCTTGCTATTATTGACATTCTTTTTAACAAAGTAAATTGTAAATTTAATAAGACATGATCAATGCTATAATTTTCAAATTATTAAAAAAAACCCTCAAAGTCATAAACCAATAGGGAGAAGGGAAAAATGAAAAATAGAAAGAGAGAAAGCTAGCACTCGTGATTTTGTGAAAATCCACGAGACTTGAACACAATCTTTAGGTTTGATTTGGTCTCCACTGGGATCAAACCAAGTCATCACATGGAGTTGGGTCCTTTGAAATTTTTCTCTTAATTAAAGTATAAAGGCTATGCAACCCGAAAATGACCAGAGGTTCCATAAGGAATTCAATTTCTTATTCTGGCTAAGCACTAGAATTTTTTCAAAGATTTGCCTTTGTATGTTGTGATTGTCTTCTCCTTTTCTTTCCAAGTTGTCACCTCAACCCCCAAAATAAGGGAGTATAGGACATTCGCTTCACGTTTCGTCTCTAAATGGTGGCGTAATCAGAACTATGATCCCTATTTGTAGAAAATACAATCATGATAAGAAAATCACGATAAGTATGTGATTGATTTGAAGGTAATTATTGTGGTAATTGTTTAGTTCTTTATCTTTGATTTTCGCCTAGTACGATACGAAATCAAAATTAAAGATAAATGTATTTTTAGATTATATTATATGCTTTTCTTAAAGCCTTATGTTTAGTTGTGCATGGGATGGGTGTGATAAGGTACTATAAACACAAGCATTTATCCTGTTCAAAAGAATACGATCGAAATAATTGAGGAATAAAAACAACAAATTGGGAAAATGAAAAATTGAAAGCCAGAGTTAGATTCCATTAATTAGTGCCGTTGCGTGGATACTAGACTTGGAATATCGAGTGCTTGACTTTAGAAATTGTGGGTATACAAAATTATAGATAGGTAAGTAATTTCTTCACACGTTGCCGACTTTGAATGTTTCAGAGGCTTTGAAATGACATTTGATTGTAATTTTTGACCTTATAATATGATTTCATACTCCATAATTTAATTTATCGTCTACAAAATAAACCATGCTAGTAAGACAAATCAAAGAAGGTTCGTATGATGAAAGTGAACAAACTCACTGTCATTGCCCTCGATGTCGGATCGACTTTGAATAAGAAAATAAGCCCGTAAGGTAAGAACACAATGAAGAGCCTAAGGCCCTTTGAAGCCCAACCAGATGAGACTTATTTAATGACAGGCTGAGCCCAATAAGAGCAACAGTGGGTCGACGTCCCCACCTTAATCCATTGGCTCTCCAAATTCCATCCCCATCATCACACAACTTGATTCTCTCCCCATCTCTTTCTCTGCCAAATCCCTCGCATCCAAGGTATGAATTTTCACGATGTTCGACTCTGCCCAAAATTTTTCTGTTCTCTGTGTTTGGTTGCTGGGAAATCACAGAACTTTGGTCTAATGCTCTTAATTTCCCCCAAACAACGATGTTTTTATGTCTGCAAAAAGATCAGACTTGCATGAAAGTTTAATATTTCGCTTTTTGCCTTGTCTTTAGCTAACATTTCCTGATATGTGGTTCATAGTTTGATGAGCTTCGAGTTTACGCGTAGGTGCTAATGGCTTCGACGATTTTTAATGCTCCATGTACCATCACTGTTGCCAAGGCCTTATATTGCAAACACTACGCTGGTCTTAGACCGAGTGTTGGCGATTATAAGGTAAAATTTTCGGTGAAGGGGTGTCCCAAACGTTCTTTCATTGTCAAAGCCAGTGGATCGAACGATGGGTCGTTGGAGAAGATGGGGCTGACCGATGCAGAGTGTGAAGCAGCAGTTGTGGCAGGGAATGTGCCTGAGGCACCTCCCGTGCCACCTAAGCCGGCTGCTCCAGCTGGAACCCCTGTGGTTCCTTCTCTTGTGAGTTTCCAAACCAAGTTGAATTCACATTTCAGCACTAAATCAAATTGCTTTTCTTTTGTGCCTGTTGTTAGTGAATTGATTGATTAGGTCTGGTTTTGACATACTTTTTCAAATATAATTCGCCATCTTTAGTGATTTGCTGAACAAGGATTCATGTGATTGGCCTTTGTAAGCGTTAACTTTAAGTTTATTGTGATTTTCTTTTATCAGCCACTTAGTCGACGACCTCGTCGTAATCGCAAGTCACCAGCACTGAGAGCATCTTTCCAGGAAACTAACTTGTCACCAGCAAATTTTGTTTATCCATTGTTTATTCATGAAGGTGTGATAAAATATTTATTGGCTCTATATCTAGTTTTGTGAAAGGATTCTTCCTCATCTGCAGGTTTCATTTACAAAAACTTTTTGCCATTGTAGGTGAGGAGGATACACCTATTGGAGCAATGCCTGGATGCTACAGGCTTGGATGGAGACACGGACTTATTGAAGAGGTAATCTATTCATACCATTTCTTTGCACATTATGAACAATACCAATTTTCAGATTAGGTTTAAGCTAAGAAGCATTTGTTCCAAAGTATTAGATGATGTTTATAGCATACAAATTATACTTTTTTCTGCTGTATATCCACTAAAAATGGATGGTGTGCAAGGATCAATGTTCCTACAAAAGCAGTTAGCAGTTCCTATAGAAATGGATGTCCGAACCAGAAAACTATTTATAAACTATAACCTATTGTAATTTCTAAATTATCGATTTCATATTGTGATGCACCTCAACATGGCAATGGTTTGGTGCAGGTGGCTAAGGCTCGAGATGTTGGTGTTAATAGTGTTGTGCTCTTCCCCAAAGTTCCGGATGCTTTAAAGGTTTTTATTTTGTTTCATGTCATCTTCAATATATTTGCTTATCGACTAGGATTCTTCCCATTTTGTAGATTATGTGAATAATAGAGTTTAGGTATTAGTCTCCCACAGGAGATGAAGCTTATAATGACAATGGCCTTGTGCCTCGAGCTATACGTCTACTCAAGGATAAGTTCCCTGATCTTGTAAGTGAAGTACTTGTACCATTATTTTTCAGTTTTTGTATAAACTAAGATTATTGGTTACAGAAATTGTGCTGCCATATGACCGTCTTTAGGAATCTCCAATCTACTTTTCTTAGGTTATCTATACTGATGTTGCTCTGGATCCATATTCCTCTGATGGGCATGATGGTATTGTGAGAGAAGATGGTAAGTGAGACATGTCTGGGTTTTAAACATGTCATGGGATTTAGTAGGATGCTTTACATTTCAACCATGGAAAGCATTATGCTTTCCATGATCCTTAGCTTGTAATATTAACTAGTCCTCTTTTAAGGTCAGCTTCCTTGCATGAACTCTAGATGGTTGAGTAAATGAATAGGCTTAACATTTCGGAGTCAAAAAATGATAATTATTGAAACAACTATTTCAGTCACTCAGTGCTCCTGTACTTGCTGTTTATTGATTAAGCATTTATTTTACTGCAAAACATAACTGTTTTTGGGCACTGAATATTTTGTTGTGCAACACCACTACGCACTTGGGAGCTCATTGAAAGTTTTGCTCTGGACACAAAGAAGTGGAGGGGCTAAACTCTGAATAGATGATTGGTTAGACCTAAGGACTTTGGTGAATTGAAAAGAATTGAGTAGCATGAATCTTGTGATCAAATTATTAGTAATTAAGGTCCTCTTGGAGTATAGAATGGATATGAACAGTCTTTAATTATTATTTCTATATAATTTGCTGTAGGAGTGATAATGAATGATGAAACAGTGCATCAACTATGCAAACAGGCGGTTTCTCAGGTATCTTTGTTGTAACTTTTGGAATAAAATTGAGCTTTTGGATCAACTTCAATTATTCCTGTTGCTTTTGTTCAGAATGTAGATTATTTCTGAGCTTCCATAAATTTGTTTACCCCCATGGAGAGTTTACAAGGAGTTTGGATGGCATGAACTTTTAATTCTCAGATTGGTGATATTTATGGCTAAACTTATCCCTGACGTTATCATTATAGATGATTTATAGTAAATTGGTTTTTTGAGTGCTTAGATTTCTCATAGCTTAGTTGGTACATTACCACATCCATTCCAACATGCATACTTACCTTTATAATATTATTTATCCTTTGCTTGCTTCTTGTATATGATAGTTATGTCCGAAGCACCTTTTTATTATACTGTGGTGGTTCACTTATTTGAATAGGCCCGAGCTGGAGCTGATGTGGTCAGTCCCAGCGACATGATGGATGGCCGTGTAGGAGCACTGCGAGCAGCTCTTGATGCAGAAGGCTTTCAAAATGTTTCAATCATGTCCTATACTGCAAAGTAATTTGATGATCTTAGTACTTCAACCAGTTTATGTGCATTAAGTTGTATCTTTCTACCCATTGATCGGTCTTCTCCCAAGTGAATCACATGCTTAAACAAGGATACATGCTCCTATCAGTTGCTGAAGTTCTATTTCTAGAAACAATGGTTAATTCAGAAAATATGGGAGATAAGACATTTGAGCTGTCCTTTAGACTGCCTTAGTACAATCCCATATTATGTGATCTTCTCCTCTCACATTGCAACAGGTATGCTAGTTCATTTTATGGTCCATTTCGAGAAGCATTGGACTCAAACCCACGTTTTGGAGACAAAAAGACGTATGTACAACATATGAAAAAATAATCTACAGCAAATTTCAAAGTGTTTATGGCACTCACATTTACAAATTGATTCGGTTGTAAAATGAAGTTATCAGATGAACCCGGCAAATTATAGAGAGGCTCTAGTTGAAGCTCGTGAAGATGAGTGTGAAGGAGCTGATATCCTTCTGGTTTGTATTTACTTTCTTTGGAATTTCCTGTTGTAGTGAGGGAGAAATATTTCTGGTGTAACTTCCTACCATACTGAATGTTTTGTTTACTTTGTAGGTGAAACCTGGTCTTCCCTACTTGGATATCATTAGGCTTCTCAGAGATAAATCTCCATTGCCCATTGCTGCATATCAGGTATTTCCATGACCACCACCTCGATGTCATAACGGTGCTTTACTTTTACTTCCCCGTCTTCATACTTTATAAGCCCTATACTACATAAACAAGTAATTCCAGCTCTTCTGAGTTTTAACAGCATTTGGAAATTAAAATAGATATATAAATATGATGTTTGGAGTTTGAAGTTATTTAGAATGCTACAAGGTAGATATTTTTCCAGTCATATCTATATGTCGCTTACAGAAAAGCAGCGTTGCAAATTACAGGAGAACTGCCGACTTCTCAACCTTTCTTGTTCGACCACAATCTTTTTGTACACTTACTTCATTTTTAGATGTGAAAACTTACTGTTAAATATTGCAATGTGAATTTAGTGGCTGGTTATAGGTTAAGCAAACTCTGAAGTTGTGAGATGGGAGCAGGAAATGGATTCTATTGGATGCTTCTAAATTATTTTGTTTTGTAAATATTCCATGTTCTACTGGCATTCCCTTTTTTCTTATTCTCCAGTTTTTTTCAATCTTGCTGTATGAATCCAGGTGTCAGGTGAATACTCAATGATAAAGGCTGGTGGGGCTCTCAAAATGATTGATGAAGAAAGGGTGATGCTGGAGTCCCTTATGTGCCTCCGACGGGCCGGCGCCGATATCGTCCTTACTTACTTTGCTCTACAGGCTGCCAGATGCTTGTGCGGTGAGAAGAGATGAGTTGAAGATATTTAGGACATTGTCATCAATTTTGTCTGTATATCCATCATAAATTAAAACTTGAGTTGTGTACTTACTAGTTGAGTTTGCTATGCACCCTTGTCAGGTATCTGAAACGAAGAATTTTCTTAAATAATAAAGGGATGTTCATATGTGAATGTGATAAACCCATAATTACATACCAGAGGAAGAAGAGGTCACGAGTGTCAAGCATCTGATTTTATCTTTTCTTATTTAATATCATTCTATCTTATATACCAACACCTGATTTTATCTTCTTAATTTGTTTTCAATTTATTGTCATTTGTTTCATGTGTTCCTATTAAGTAGGGGCTTAGTGAGCAGTGATCTGTTACTGATTCTTCATGATCATCATCATCATCACCCAGTTTGGAATCTCGCAATAACGCGAGGTCTAGAGAGGTCTAATAGTACGCAGCCTTACCATTACATAGCAGAGAGGTTGTTTTCGGTAGGCCTACAAGCACATGAGATAATAATAAAAAGAGATGGAAATAAAAAGATAATGAGAAGGATATACCGGATATGTAGCCCAGTTTTGCAAGACTTCGTGATAGGCAGGAATGGACACGTCGCTGTTGTACTCTCGTTAGACTAAACTTACGTGTGCTACACCCCTGAGGGAATGGTAAAGTTATGGTTATCAGCATCTGTTCTGGGCTTTTCCCCTACACCTGAGTGTAAAAGATTAGAAGTATGACAAAAGGACTGGACTATCACATGCCACTAGACAAGACATAAAAGGCTATTTGTGCTGTTAAAACATTGTTCTGAGTCTGTTACTAATTATTTGTGATAAATCCAACTCTGTTACTCTTAGATTTCAGAGTCTGTTAATTTGTTTTTAGGGACCTATAAATAGCTATGGGCAGTATTTAGCAATGATTAGCAATCAATTTAAGTATTTTATCCTCGGAGATTCTTCCTTGGCTATTAATTCTTCGTCGAGTGAGATCCTTGCTCTTAGAAAATTATTAGATGATTCCTACTATTGACCTTTTACTACCAACCTTCTATTAATTTGGTGTCGGAGCCCAGTTGACAAGATGATTTCTACATGTTCTTCCAATATGCCTGATCCACAAAACCTACGTTCTTCCAATGTGCCCGATCTACAACACATCAGCAGCTCTCTTACTTGGTTGCTCAGTTGGGCACACTCAACGCTGACATAACTTAATAATTATCATACCAAATCTTATCAATCAAATCAATTTTTTAAGAAATACGAGACATCTAAGTGTAAAGAGATTTATTCATTAATAAGAAAAAGAAAAAACGCGAACGATGATTGGATTGATGATAAAATATAATTCTTAGTCGTAAACAGTTATTCGATTGATGATAAATAAAGAGAATTCTTGGTTCAGTTCTCCACCTCTCAAGGTTTCTGCTAGTAGCAACCCCCAACTTAAACCAAGTCATAGTAATCAAGAGAAAGGTAAAGCAGTAGTTTGAAGTTCAGATGATAAAGATGAATATGACCTACTTTGGTGGCGCAAAAATCCATCAAAGAGTCCAAACACAAAGATCGAATTTCCCAAGTTTGAAGGAGGTGATCCAAGAGGGTGGATTCTAAAAGCTAAAAAGTACTTTTGCTAGTACCAAATACCAGATGAGATGAAGATGGACATTGCTGCCACGTATTTGGAGGGTAATGCGCTCAAGCTTTTTGCGTAGGTTAAAACTGAGCAAACTCTTCTCTATTGGGAGGAACTCATCAAGGTGTTACAAGAGCATTATGGTCCAGTAGAATTTGAAAACCCAAATGAGTATCTTTGCAGCATCAAGCAAACAGGAACGGTACTAGAGTATAGGCAGGACTTTGCTAAAAGGGCAGCTAAGTTAAGAATTGGCTTGAACATTGTATTTTAGGCGTTTTTGTGAATGGCTTGAAGGAGGAGTTCAAGGTGGACGTGCAAATACAGAAGCAACGAACAATTTACAAAGCGACGAGTTTGGTCATCGAATATGAGGCTAAAAATTAAATTAGGCGTGGGCTTAAACCTAGTGGGTCAACCAATCTGACCCGATATACCAACTTCGCGCGCGATATCCAATGCATCTTCTTAGGCACAAAATCTGACAACGAGCTCATGGGATATGGAGAAACAAAGGAGGCGAGATAAGGGTCTCTGTTATCGATGCAACAAGAACTTTTAGCTTGGTCACCGCTGCAAGTCTGGTTCACTCAAAATCATGGAAATAACCGAAGAAGAGGAGCCCATAACTAGATTGAATCTTATGTAGAATACAAAACTGATTCAGAGATGCATGCTGAAATTTCTTTCCATGCGTTTTTGGGTCAAATGTCAGGCGCGATTATGAAGTTGAAGGGAATGCTGAAACAGAGGGAAGTTTTAATTCTAGTTGACAGTAGCCCTACTCATATTTTTTTTTTGTTTACAGAGAAAAAAAACTAATAATAAAGCAGCCTAACTACACTCCTCTTCTGGGGAAAGTGATCCCAGCCATATCCTGGATAAAGACGTCCATAACCTCAGCGGGTGGAGAGTGGAAAACTGTTATACCCGTCCCTGATGACTTTGCCAGAGTAGCTAGCCTATCTGCACAGTGGTTGCCTTCGCAGAGGACATGTTTGATCCCATTTTCTATTGAGCATAGCTCGAATCGCCTTGAGTAAAGGGTGTGTTATATTAGACATGTGTACCGAGAACGATAAGATATTAATAACCTTCAAGGAATCCACTTCAACTTCTACCTTTCGGTACCCAAGATTCCAAACCAGCCCTAAACCTGTATTAATACCCCAAAATTCTGCCTCTAGTAGAGACTCCATTCCAATATTGTGAATAAAGCCACTCACCCAATTCCCAGCATAGTCTCGAATCAGGCCCTCTGTCGTGGCATGCCGGGTAGGGGGTACGGGGCGTCATTTGTGTTTAGGCGAACCCACCCTTCTGGCAGTTTTGTCCATCCCACATGCCTTGTGAACGTGAGTTCTTGACCCGAAATCGTTCGATTGGCGATGAGAGTTGCTTTCGTAATCCCCTCCACATAGTTGATTATAATTGCAGTAGCTATAGTGGGAGTAGGCCACTTGTATTAGCTCTCGAAGAGATGTTGATTCCGCCAATGCCATAAAAACCAACATGAAACACCATAAATAATAAACCATTCCAAGTTCCTTACGAGACAGTGTTTGTGGAGATTTGACATTAGCCAGACATTGACATCTTGGCGGAAGAACTCATAGTTTACGGTCGTTGTGGGGAATTGAGCCCAGAAATTGCGCTCTCTTGGACAATTAACACTTGTAAAACTGTCTCGATGTTTCCGCAAAAGTCACAGCGATTATCAGTAGATAGGTGACGTGTCTGGCGTTGTTGATTAGTCAAGAGTTTGCCCTTAGTGACCAGCCATAAGAATGATTTAATTCACTGTGGAGCCGGCCAATTCCAAATCCCTTGCCAGAGTCGAAAGCGCGCCATTATTCGGTGATCTTCGATGAGTGTGTACGCAAAGGATACAGTAAATGTACCTTGTAGATCGGGCCTCCAAATGATACGATCCGCCTCGAAGTTTGGGTTTGGTGGCCGTATCTCTGCTAAAGTCATACAGATTTATGCAGGTAGAAGATGTTTAATTTTATCTCACCGCCATCTACCATACCTGTCCACGTAGCTGTGAACTTTCTCATGCAAGTAGTCGGCTGGTACTGACGAAATAGTAACTTGGTACAGAGGGCCTCAAACTTCCACCTAATCATTTGTCCAAAAGTTGATGATGGATCCATTGCCCAGCTGCCATTTAGCACCCTTTAGCACAAATCGCCATGTAGCAGCGATACCACGCCAAATTGAGGACGCCTTGTTAATGTGGAGGTCGTGGGGAACGGTGTCGCTATCATAACGGTATTTTGCTCGTAAAATTTGGACCCAGTAAGTTGATGGAGATGTTAGCAACCTCCATCCAAGCTTGGTAAGCTGCGCGTCATTGGTAGATCTGACTCGTCATATCCCTAGGCCCCCCGCACTTTTAGGTTGGCAGATCGACGCCCAGTCCACTAAATTCCTTTGTCCGACTTTGGACCCCAAATAAAGTTGAGCATGATTTTCTCTAAGTCGTCACACAATTGCTGAGGAAGTCGAACTGTTTGCATTGTATAAATGGGCAATGAAGCTAACACTGATTGTGTTAATGTAACCCAACCAGTTAGTGAAAAAAATTTGGCGCCCCACCCGTCTAATTTTTGCTGGGCCTTATCCAGTATATATTGGTAGGTGCATCTGGTTGCTCGTTCATGGAGTAATGACACTCCCAATTATTTACCAAGCTGGTTAGTGTGTCTGAAACCAAGCTGTTGGTTTAGGGAATGAATGCGATTGCGGGATATATTTTTTGAAAAATAGACACGAGTTCTTTCCTTACTAACCTTCTACCCTGCGGCCCGACAAAAGATATGTAAGATGGTGGAAATGATTTGAACTTATTCTACTGAAGCCTCGACAAATAGAATCAAGTCATCTGCAAAAAATAGGTGGGAGATTGGGGGATCACCTCTATTGAGCACAACCGGTTTCCACTCTCCACGAGCTATTGCATGGTTGATCAAGTGTCCTAATCGTTCCATAAATAACACAAAAAGGTACGGAGACAAAGGATCTCCTTGTCTAATGCCCCTACCTGGGTTAATGGTTCTGACAGCGAGCCATTCTTGAGTCTCTTATCTCTAAATTACAGCTACCCACTCAATCTATACCCCCTTTTGGTGTTTAGATTGGTAATGGGAGTCTCATCTGTTGCAACAAGATTTGTAAGCAGCTGCACGTCCAGGTACAAGATTTAAAGATTATTGGTGACTTTTATCCTTTTGCCATTGCTAGATCAGATATAGTTTTAAGTATTCAATGAATAGCTTCTTTGAATATAGTGTAAGCTAATTGGCAACAAATGTTTATGATTTTTTGGGTTAATAGAAATAGGGATACCCATTGACCCAGCCCGGCCCATTGAAAAAAATATACTGGCGGGCCAAGCCCACGGCCCTGGCTGATCGAAATGACTTGAGTCGTAGCCTGGCTCGGGCAGGCCAAAAATGGCCCGTGCGCCTTGGATGAGCCGTACCTTATCGGCCCGTCGCTAGGTCTATGGCCCAGCCCGCCTATGTAAGATGTAAGATGAAATTACCCATAAATTATACAAAAATATTTATATGAAAAGTTAATAAGTTAATAGTTGTAGTAAATCTACTATC
>JANQBM010000002.1:6694355-6707263 GCA_025594535.1 Erythroxylum domingense | reverse complement strand
TTATATGAAAAGTTAATAAGTTAACAAGTTAAAAGTTATTGTTAAAATTATGAATTACATTAATTACAAAATTTTAACTTACTTAAATTATTTATTAATTATTTTAATAAATAATTAAAATATTTATTAATTTTTTTATGATGGGCAGGTCACGAACCACAGGCCGGGCCGGTCGGATCAGCCCGTGATTCGGCCCGTCCATGGTTTCACGGGCCACTGGCAGGCCCGTGGCCCGTACTTTACGAACCGTGACCCGACTCACCGGTCCACGGGCCATTCCCACCTGGCTCGTGGCCGGGTCAAACTAGGCTAAATCTGTTGACCGCGGGTCAGGCCAGGCCGGACCCAAATTGGCATCTCTAAATAGAAAGAGATGTAAACTCAAAGGAGTTGCTCGTGATTCTTCATCTCCAACAGAGTTTAAAAGTTTAGCTAAACAAGATGACTCCATGGATACCTTAGCTAGCTCGCTCACTGATGTACAAAGCCTCTTATAGGAATTTTCAAATTTATTTGCAAAGCCTACATCACTACTTCCCTTGCGCTCTCTCTCTAACTCTTCTGTTATTGTGTTTCATCCCAATGCACAGCCTCCTAACATTTGACCTTATAGGTATCCTTATTATCAAAAGCACGAGATTGAGAAACAAGTGACTGACTTACTGTCCAAAGGCTTTATAAGGCCAAGTTCAAGTCCATTTGCAAGTTCGATGCTCTTGGTAAAGAAAAAAGATGTTTTATGGTGGATGTGCATTGAGTACAGGGAGCTCAATCACATTACAGTGCCTGATAAGTATTCTATACCTAACGTATGAGTTGATGAGTTAAATGGTGCCGCTTATTTTTCAAAGATTGATCTTCACTCTAGTTATCATCAAATTCGAGTGTAACCAGAAGATGTTCACAAAAAAGCTTTTCGAAGTCATTATGGTTATTATGAATTTATTGTGATGCCCTTTGGCCTCACTAGTACACCCTCGACCTTTTAAGGGATAATGAATGACATTTTTTGTTCTTATTTAAGGTGTTTTGTTTTATTTTCTTTGATGATATCCTTGTCTATAGTCCCTCTCTTCATCTTCATAAATTTCACTTAGAGCTTATTTTTAAATTACTACGCACTTGTACATGTTTTACAAATGCAAAAAATGTTTATTTGCTCTACAACAAGTGAATTTTTTGGGACATATAGTATCTAATGATGGAATAAGTGTTGATCATGAGAAAATTGATGCTGTGAAACAATGGCCCTCTCCCACAACTATTAAGGAGCTTCGAGAATTTCTTGGTCTCACAGTGTACTATTGGAGATTTATGCAGAATGATGGTGTTATTGCCAAGCCACTCACTGATCTCATTAAGAAAGATGCCTTTTGTTGGAATGATAGTGCTGAAGTTGCCTTTCAGAAGCTTAAAGAAGCACTAACTACGGTATCAGTTCTAAAATTACCCAATTTTTCTTTATCCTTTACTATTGAATGTGATGCCTTTATGGAAGGGGTTGGTGTTGTATTGATGCAACATAATCATCCTATAGCTTATTTCAGCAAAGGGTTCTCTAATTGCAACCGATACAAGTCAACCTATGAATAGGAATTGCTGGCTTTGGTTCTTTTTGTCCAAAAGTGGAAACATTACTTAGTGGCAGGCATTTTTATGTTACGACTGATCACAGCAGTCTTAAACACTTGCTTGAGCAACAGATTTCTACAAACTCTACTCTTAGCAATGGTTTATTCTAAAGTTGCTACCTTTTGATTTCACTATATTATACAAGGCCGAGAAGGACAATGCTGCAGCTGATTCATTCTCTAGAAAACCATAGTAAGTTGAATTTTTAAATTTAATTATGTCCATGCCTCTGGATTATTCGGGTTTGTAGGAAGCTTATCTATAGGATAATTAGACTAAGAATCTCATAACTGACCTGTAAAAAGATTCATCTTCACACTTTAATTTTCAGTGTGAGCCAATAAACTCTTTTATAAAGGCAAGTTAGTTATTCCTTCAATTTCTTACTTAAAGGCTACTTTGTTAGCTGAGGCATATAAGACTCCTACTAGTGATCATGGAGGTTATTTGAAGACATATTAAAGAGGCCCTCGAATCAATTCTATTGGCCTCACATAAAGAGAGATGTCAAACTTCATGTTCAACAATGTTTGATTTGCCAACGCAACAAGTATGAAACCCTCGCCAGCAGGTTTGCTGCAGCCTTTGCCTATTTCAGAGAGGATTTGGGAAGATATCTCAATGGATTTCATAGTTGGCTTGCCCAAATCTAATGGGGTTGACACTATTCTAGTAGTGGTTGATCGTTTGAGTAAGTATGGCCATTTTTTACTCTCTCCCATCCATTTACAACAAAAACAATGATTGGAGTCTTTTGTAAAGAAGTTGTATGCTTGCATGACCAACCTCGTTTGATAATTTCATATCGAGGTCCCATTTTCTTAAGTTTTTTCTGGAAGGAATTATTTTGCCTTAGCCAAACCAAGTTGAGAATGAGCACTTCCTATCATCCTCAAACGGATGGTCAAACAAAGGTAGTTAACAAGTGTTTGGAAGCTTACCTATGGTGCTTTGCACATGAATAACCAAAGAAATGGAATTCTTTTTTATGCTGGGCAAAATATTCATACAACACTAGTTTTCATGTTTCCACTAGTACAACACCTTTCAAGATTGTCTATGGTAGGGATCTTCCACCTCTGCATCCTTTCGTGAAGGGTGAAACATCAAATGCTGACTTGGAAGACCAGTTGTTGCTTCGAGATGCTATGCTGCAGCTTTTGAAAAAAAATCTCACCAAAGTGCAATATCGCATGAAGGCTCAACAAGACAAGCACCGATGAGAGCTTTCCTTTGACATTGGAGATTCTAGGCTACATTTTGACAAGCTTTCTCCTAGGTTATTTCGGCCCCTCTACAAGTTCCTAAAGAAGGTTAATACTGTGGATTATGAGTTGGAGCTACCACCAGGTGCGAAAGTCCATGCTATCTTCCATGTTTCATTGTTGCGACCTGCACTTCGGATTTTCAAGTTCATCCCAAACAAAACGAAGCCCTTCCCGGTCTTGGTCGAGAAGATGCGGATAAAAGGCCAATAACATGATCTTCTATGGCATAAGCTTTAAAGAATCAAGCCGTCTCCAACTTCACCAGCTCCTCTCCCAATTTCAAATGACTAGGAACTTTTAGTACAACCTGATTGTGTACTGGAACACCGCTGGATTGCTGGACATATTTTGGAATTACTTATTGTTTGAAAAGGACGTCACTTGAAGAGTCAACTTGGGAAGATTATGATCTCATTGCTGAACAATTTCCTCATTTTCACCTTGAGGACAAGGTGTCTTTTCAAGAAAGGAGAAATGATAAGCCCATAATTACATATAAGAGCAAGAAGAGGTCACGTGTGTCAAGCATTTGATTTTATCTTATCTTGTTATCTTATACTAGTCTATCTTATCTACCAGCACCTGATTTTGTCTTCTTATCTTTAGAATTTGTTTTCAATTTATTGTGTCATTTGTTTCATGTGTTCCTATTTAGTAGGGGCTTAGTGAGTAGTGATCTGTTACTGATTATTTGTGATGAATCCAGATCTATTACTCCTAGATATCAGAGTCTGTTAACTAGTTTTTAGGAAGTCATGGGTTAATCCTAACCTATAAATAGCTATGGGCAATATGTAGTAATGTTCAGAAATCAATTCGGCCCCGTTTGGTTGGCGGGAAAGTAAAGTAAATTTGAAATATGATTCCTCGGAAAATAAATCTATGGAAAGTAAAGATATTCACATGTTTGGATACTTATAAGAATTCTAATAGGAAAGTTAGGTAAATTTTTATTATAATGTTTAGTATGTAACAATATTTCATGGAATGTAATTTAATTTTGACTTGTGCTTCCAATTTTATGCCTACAAACTGAATAAAAATTGAAATCGTTAAATAATGTTAATTTGTAATATAAGTTATATTATTAAATGTTAATTTTTTCATTCTTGATATTCTAATCATATAATACTATTATATCATAAATATAGTATTGAAAAATGCTAAAAAACCCTTAACTGAGTACAAAGATAAATCTTAAATTTCAAATCAAATATCAAAAAATTTTCTAACATTGAAAATAAAAATATAAATAGTGCATTATTATTAAATTTATTATTCTTATTAAATTTATTATTCTTAATATTATTAATTATTATTATTAATTTTCTACTTATTATTAATTTATTATTACTAAATTTATTATTTTTATCAATACATTTATTTTTATTATTATTATTATTATTACTATACATACTTTTTATTTATTTATTTATTATTATTATTATTGTTATTATTATTATTATTATTAGTTTTGTTATTCTTATTAATTTTATTATTCTTCTTAATAATAATAATAATAATTGTTAATTTTCTATTAATTATTAATTATTAATTTTATTAATTTTATCATTTATATTTATTTTATTTATATTTATTATTATTATTATTGATTTTATTATTTTTATTAATTTATTATTATTATTATTAATTTTTAATTATTATTATTCTTATTATTATTAATTTTATCAATTGTATTAATTACATTTATTATTATTATTATTATCAAATTCCTTATTATTATAAAAGAGTTGTCGTAGAGTTGAGAGAGAAGGAAGGATTGAATTGTTTAACGTATTTTTTAGATTAAATTACTAAGGAAAGTAATCTAAATACCAAGAGAGTGATGAGATTTAGAATCCAAAGAAAGTGCTACTACTTTCTCTAGATTGAGAAAATTTTTACTTTCCTAACTACTCAAAAAAATGAACCAAACATAATAATATAAATTTTAAAAAAAAGATTACTTTCTAAAACAAGAATCTATGCCAATCAAACAAGGCCTTAAAGTATTTTATCCTCGGAAATTCTCCCTTTGGGTATTAATTCTTCTTGGAGTGAAATCCGTCCTCTTAGAAAATTATTAGATTTTTCCTATTATTGACCTTTTACTTCCAGGCCACTATCAGAATGGTGTCACATCAAAGCACAATTTTGTAGGATGAACAAAAAGCTTAGGTAAAACCAATCAGTTAACGTGGAACGGTGGATGGATGGATTGACAGAGTTGACTGCAAATGGTTGATTTAACCATATCTTGGTAACACCGTTATAGAAGGAGGAGGATGCATATGAATAGTAATCCATTCAGTGATATTAATCTTAAAGCCACGAGGGATAGCATATTCCATACAATTGAACGTATCTGCTCGCTTCATTCGTACTTGATGCTTTACACTGGCCATTAAATATATTTTCACCTCTATTGGCCTCAATATAAGTAAAAATGCTAAAATAGATGAAGAAGCACGGATATTTGACCAATTTACATATAATCCCTGCTTTAGGAATTTTTAAAACTGTTATCTATATAATCATCCATATTCGATAAGATATCTTTCTGCGATCGCTGCATGAACTGCAGCGCCTACTGGAAGAACATCTTCATCTATCATGAAATAAGGGGAGTGACCTGTGTGTATTGATCCCAATGTCTCGTTCCTTATGCCTATGTAGTAAAATGCTGCAGGTACCACTTCCGAGTAAAACGAAAAGTCCTCTGCTCCCATCATCGGTGGCACCACCCTGAAGTTCGTCGGACCCAACAGGTCCATGGCCACCTTCCTGACGTGCTCGTACATGCCATAGTCATTCACAGTTGGAGGATAGATGGTAAAGTCCTTTTCAAAGAAGTCAACTGTGGCCGAGCATTCGAAAACACGGGCCTGTTGTACAATCACCTGCGTTCAGATAGATCAATAAACGAAATGACAGTTAGTTATAGAAACAACCAAATGTAAATGCTGGTGTATATTGCATTTTAACCTCTTCAATTCTTCGAAGAAGTTGATATAAGCTTGCGTTGGAGAAAGCCCTGAAGGTACCGCCAAGAACCAGTGCGTCTGGAATCATGCCAACGTCATTGCCTCCATTCACGGTGGTAACTGTGACAACCTGCAAAGTCATGAAATGCGCAAATTATGGTTACAAAAGAAAAATGGAGAAACCATGGATTCAGCTACTAAGACGTACGTTGGAGTCTAGGGGATTGGCTTCACGAGAGACGATGCCCTGCAAGCTGATTATAGCGGATGACGCTGCTAAAATGGGGTTGGCAAAGCGGTGAGGTTTAGCAGCATCACCATGTTTGCCGCCAATTACTGCTCTGAAGAAGCCACAGCCGGCAAGTAATGGCCCAGGCCTCGAACCAACAATACCAATAGGATGCTCATGCGAGACGTGTACTGCAAATATAGCCTCCACATCTTCCAGAGCACCATCTCCAATCATTCGCTTTGCTCCGTTACCAGCTTCTTCTGCTGGCTGAAAGATCAGGATTACAGTTCCCTGCCATGGATAGATAATGCAGCTTGCAGATTTCATTATTGACACATATTTCTTGCAATGTCGGTATTAAGAAAGAATCAAATGGCCAACCTCACGTTGTTTAGAAAATATATCAACTTTTTCTAACAGTACAGCCAACGATCCACGGTTGTATTAAGCAGCAATTACCCCAACTTTTTTTAATTCTCAAAAACATACTAGAGAATAAAGAGCCAAACAACTCTAGTCACATTCTTACTGCTACATTCTAATCATCTATTTCTTTCTTTAACTATTTGACCTAAACATTTACGTTTTAATATCATTTCAAGAAACTTTTAATTGCAGACTTTATCTAGCATGTTTACAATACTACTAGTTTTCTTTTACTATCTACTTTTGGTTTACTTGGAGACTCCAAGTTGGCTGCTTTGGGGAAGTGTGGCAAGGTAGCTTTTCAAGCATTTCGGTTTTCCATATCCAACACCAAATCTTTTGTGTCGGGTTTTTTTCTATTCTGTATTGGTTTTTTTTAATTATATATTTATATGAGTCCTATATAAATGTGTAAATAAGATTTAATAAAATGAAGTGATTAATTAGAATAAAAGATCTATTTATGTTATGTCTGCAGAAAGACAGCAGTGTAAGACATGCACAAAATTATGCATTATTGTAATTAATTCTCAAGTTGTATGGTTAAACATATTCTAATAATTTAACTAATTAGTTACTTCAGTATTGTTCAAATTCATCCGAGATTCTAAATGTGCGTGTCCTAGATTCTCGCCTCGCCCACTTCGGTACTTAAAGCATAAGATACTGAGGCTAATCACAGGCCCTACAAATAACAACAAAAAGCTTCGGTACTAAACCATTAAACTCTTTTATTTGCATGCGAATGAACAACCGACACCACAGCATATAAAGAAGTTGGATAAGACAACAGCTATTAATGCTTGATACTTCCAGGCTATGCTCCTTCTTTGCACTTGGATCTATTCTCGAAACAGACATACTGTGTAGTAAAAGAAGGGGGCAATTTATTTATTTTTATTAACTAGTTACGTGATAGGCTAAATTATAAATAACTTTTTCTACTTTGGTTCATTTTTTAAAAATTTATTAATATTTAAAAATTCTTATATACATATATATTTATTATTTTATTATTTTTTTGGCAAAACAATTTAACCAAAACTTACACACAATATGTTTAAATGTCTTCATTTGATAGAAAATTTAATATAAGGGAAATAAATATCCTCTCTTATAATATTGTTTGAATTGATAAAACAAGATAAATGAGTATAGACAAAGATTCAATCGTTTGCTTGGTTTTGTACTAGCTAGAAAAGAGGATCATGCAGGACTTGGAATAAATTTTTCTCAAGGACCCGCATAAAAGTCATCTCTCTTACCATCGTAAGTAAACACACTTTATTAGCAACGAAAGGGCAAATCTGTAAGCTTGTCTTTCAAATTTTTATATTTTGTTCAATTATATTTATTTACTTTCATTTAATGGTGGAAACAATTTTTCCTAATTTTATTCCGTCCAGGATCTTTTTAATTCTACACTTATCTTCGTGGAACTTAACAAGATTCAAGTTTTGTTTCGATTTCAAAGATAATATTTCTCTTGCAGTTATTTCATATATTTCATACAAATAAAAAAGAAGTAATTTGAAAAGATGTCTCTTCTTCTTTTCATACATAGTTTTAGAGAAGTTTAAATTTTCTGTATATTTACTCTTTCAATCATATTTTCATCTCAAAATAACGTCTAAAAAATAAGGCTAAAACAAGTCAAGTGGTACAGAAAATAGGATACCGTTTTAGAGACATCTTAGCAAATACTTCAAAACATGTTTATGGAAAAGTGGTTAACTATTAAATTAGCAAAGAACAGATCCTATTGTCCGGTTCTAGATCAGAAGGAAAGGAATGTGCATGTAGCGATATAAAAAGAAAGCGGCATAGTTGATTAAGGTGTAGATTTTAAGAGTCCTATTCTATGAGAGATTAAGCAATAGACCTTCAAAAGATGCGCGCGGCTCTTCAAGATCTTAGCAGCGCCCAATAGCATCGTGACATGGGCATCGTGACCGCAAGCATGCATTTTTCCAGCAACTCGGCTCTTGTGTTCCCATTCTACAGCCTCCTGATCATAAATAAACAAAACCACCAACTATTCTTTGCTTTAACTACTCCTCACAATCTTATCTAAAATGGGAAAGCCAAAGCCTACATCAAGTCTTCCCAACTACCTTGTCGCTATGTTTACATTAAGATAATCAAGTTTTAAATATTAACTTTTAATATTTTTAGTTCCATGTCATCTCACAAAAAAGATAAAGTGAAAAAGAAAATTATCTTAATCAGAAACATCATCAGAAATAAAACTTAAAAAAGCACTATCCAAATGTGAAATGTGTCAGAAATAAAAGTACTGTCTGGATCTAAAATATGAGTCAGAAGTCAGAACAGATAAATCAGAAGTATTGAGTATTGACTTGACTTAAAATATCTACTATATTTAATTTATCAAATTTTAATATTTTATAATTTATACTGCATGAATATAATTGAACAAACCCTAATACATGTCAAAAGCTTAATTAAAGAATAATGAGCTAAAATTTTGAAAATGAAATAATTCATTTATAAATCCCTTAATTTAAAGAGTCAATGCCTAGCATACATCACTCCGTTTATATCTCTCACTCTACCTTTAAATTTCATTAAGTTCTTAATATTATGATATATACACATACATAAGCATATACCTACATGTAGAATACGTGCATGCATACACAAAGAAATGATTATTGTAGTTGGGAAACCTGAATAGGGAGAGCATCCATATCAGCTCGTATGGCCACAAACGGAGGCTCTCCGTTACCGATCCAAGCCCGGATACCGGTTTTTGCAAGCGGATATTTGTATCCGATCCCCATCTTATCCAACTCATTTCTAATCAACTCACTCGTTTTAAATTCTTCGAACGCCAGCTCAGGATTCTCATGAATCTTCCTCCTCAAGCTCTTCAACCACTCCACTGTTTCCAGCCGCCGTGCCAGGGCCAGCACCCCATCGGAACAGGCCCTGCTCCACACTTCACATCCGCCGGCCGACGACTCCTTTCTTTCGGTGGAGGTTCCCGAACTGTTATTGTACGGGTTCGAAGGCTTCGAATTGAAGGGCGTAGAATCCAAAGAGGAGAAATAACCGTTCTTCGGATTGTTCCTCTTCGTCGGAGATAGTGAGACTATAGCAGTGAAGAAGATGAATGAGATTAGGAGTGAAAGGTGAGCATTCATTTTTTCGTTTAGGGACAGAAATGGCAGAATCAGAGAAGGGCAGCCTGAGAGGGGAGAGAGAGAGAGAGAGAGAGAGAGAGAGAGAGAGAGGGAATATGAAGAAAAAAGGATAAAAGGCACGTGGGACAAAAACGAGTGACAACAGAGCACGTGGAGATTACGTATACTTTCTGTTTTGGGGATTTTTTGTATAGACATAGAATTACGTACTATTCTTTTAAGACTTAAAAGTGAATTGGATGGAATTCTAGTTATCCATGTTTCTCCTTTTTCAGTTTTATTTTTAATTTACTCTCTTTAGTTTCCACTCATTTAATTATTTAGTTAATTAACTTATGTTCTTTTCAAGTTAATTGAACAAGATGTTTAAAACACGAGAGTAAATATGACCAATTAAGAGACCAACTCCACATGTCAAAAGATGATCACTTTTATTACCAAATTTGTAGAAGTAATTAGTTCTTCTAAAAATTCTATTATTCTTTTAAGTGATTGATGAGGTCGCGGAAAAGCGCAAATCTTAAACTGGTCAGCCCAAAACTTCCCCATCAATGACGGGTATTTCTAAAATTTTAGTTTTCCTATTTTCTTTTTTTGGGTACATTGATGAATTTTATGTAACGCATAATAATACTTTAGTTATGTATCCCAAGTCGAATATAAAAGGATAATAAATAAAGAAATGTAGAAAATATCTGATTTCAGTTTCATAACTTCAAACGAGCTTTCCGAAGCCGAACGAACGTGAATCTATCGCCGTCTTTACAGGAATTGTTCATCAGGATGCGGTCAACGTCTTTCTAAAGTTTTCTCAAAACGTAAGCTCTCTTAACAGGTCAAAGAATTCTTATGCTTACGAATGATATGAACAACTGTAGGAGACCTTAACCTTTATATATCGCTTCCATATTGGGTTTTCCCAACACAGGCTCGATATGAGTTCGGTCCACACTGATTAGGATTCATTTTTCACTCGAACTTCGACCTATTGATTAAGATCATTTATTGAGTCACTTTATTATCTTTATCCGGATCAAATTACGTAACTTAACAGATAAGTTATTTAAAAAAACCAAAAAATGCAATTAAATGTTGTCCAACTTTATGGAAAAGACAAAAATGTCCAACATTCTCTCCCTTGGACAATACTTCATTGTAGTTTTGACTCAAGTTTAAAAACAATTTAAAAACTCGGTTAAGCTACGTTACTGTATTAGTCGACTAAGTTTAAAAACAAAACATTTGATCCAAAGATAACGAAAGTCCATCATTCCGTCCTGCAAGGCTTTCGATACCGAAAAGTATCAAATGTATGTGTCATGCGTGACACAGATCCAATACAATCACGTATACCTAATATCTTACTAACTTGAATAGGAAAATAGAGTGTGATAAACTAGGATGATATCTGTATGATCTAAATTATATCATCTTCATTTGTAGGTCTCGATTTCTCCAACTTTATGTTAAACGACATATGCTAAACTGCATTAAAGAAATCATGTTTTCTCTCACGAAATGTTAAACAGCATTAAAGAAAACTTTTATGTTCTTCAATTGAATGCTAAACAGCATTAGAGAACCTTTATGTGATTAAAAACTTATATCCCCCTATGTCATGTGAAACTTTAAGGATATTCGTATAAAACTGTATGCGTCTAAATGACATAGGCTCAAGGGCAATCTGTAAATATGCCCAGTGACCTTTAAATGCTTAAGATTAACACAAATCTTAAGACTTTCATACGTATTATGACAATGTATGATAACACATATTACTGAGGATAAACTATGATCATCTTTATTGATGAACCATCATACCGTCATAATATATCAAAACATACAAATATACATGGAGCAAACGTGATGATCCCTTAGCTAACAGTGTCTAATATACATGGAGCAAACATGATGATCCCTTAGCTAACAGTGTCTAAGGACTTTAAAATACCCGTACTGTATACTTGTCTTCCAAACACGAGTGTGCAAAGTCCTTTAGTTAAAGAATCGACTTATAGTTTCTCAGTCCTTAAATGCTCCAAACCTTAATGTCACATTTTCGTATCAACTACTTCATGGTCAAATATTTGACCTCAAAATGCTAAGACCCTGTGATATTCAATGTTGTTATTAAACAATATAGCAACTTGATTATCACATTACAACTGAATGGGTTAAGCTACTAAATCAACCACAGATAAATCAGAAATTAAAATTTTGAGCTAAACCATCTGTAAAGCAGTCTTATAGCATGCATTCTGCATGCATAGTCGAAGAAATCACTCGTGTCTACTTGACACTCTTCCATGACATTGTACCATCTACTAAATTAAAAGAAATTGTAATCTTAAGTAAACTTTCGATCATCGGGACACATAACTTAATTTGAATTTGAATTCCCTACGAGGTTTAGTCTGTCGAATCTTCTATATGTCGACATATAATACTTGATTCCCTTTAATTATCTCAACACTTGCTTGACTGTATTTTATTGTTCTATATGCTAGTAGTGTGCCCTAGGCCAACGGTCATACGTGACTTTTGTACTGACATTCTGACTTATTATTTATATATTATGAGATATTCTTTTATATATGCATGTATATTATTTATGTAATGTGATTTACATTTCATGAATAGTATTAGACTTATTTCATTAAGTATGTGACTTGATAGTAAAACCATAAGTATTATAATACTATTCTAAACAGTCCCTGGTCAATCATTATTAGTGGAACAATAATGAATTAAGGCTAGTATGTGTTCTGATTGATGATCACATTTTACTGATCATGGATATGAGTTATCAAATCAGATACATAGATATATATTAGAGAACATATATTGGACCGACCCACGGAGAGAACACAACTTGGTTTCATTTCATTAATGATTCTCAATATGGTTTGACTTTAGTCCTTTGACCTGAAGTTGTCATGGTTCCCTACATGAGGAATTCAGTATTTTGACATTAGACTAAGTTGTCTTTAATCGGATAACAAGTAGTCTTATATTGGACATTAAATAAATCATGAGGAGGGATGTGAATGACGTAGATGGGATTTGTACCTCTCTTAAATGAGAGAGATATCATTTAGGCCTTTTGGAATGAAGAAATGCAAGGTCGTGCTCAAATGAATTGATGAGGAGTCATCAATGTCATTTGTTATAGTCAGTCAACTTGGGAATCAAGAAACTA
>JANQBM010000002.1:6682949-6694255 GCA_025594535.1 Erythroxylum domingense | reverse complement strand
TTCTCTTGGGCCTAATTTATTAGGCACTGAATAAATATATGTGGATATATTTATTGGGTTAGATTGAATTAAGTTGTTAGACTTTTATTATATGAGATATAATATGGGCCGAAACTTATTGGGCTTCCATAATCCTAATGTTTAGGATTATGATATTCTTAGCTTCTCTATAAATAGAGGGCTTATGTCTCATTAGAAGACATACGAAAACCCTAGCCACCAAACCACTTGTTCCTTTTCCCAAGAGAAAAACTATGCAACATTCTAAGGAATTTTAGAACGTGCTAAGCACACATTAGCCACTGCCTTAATCATTCATCCTTGTGTGGATACCGGTAGAGGACGTTCGCGAGCTGTAACGTCAAGATATCTAAAAAGAATCCCAATCCGTACACTTGAAGAGGTAATTCCGTACACTTCTTGTTGTGTTTTTTGATTAACAGTAAATGCAATGTCCTGCCTAATACATAGCGAGCATACATCCAGCTATCAACCGTACTAGAATACAGAACATTCCTCATAACCTCTATCTTTACTTTATTCTTTAGATACTGTGCCAAAGATGATCTCTCACTATGAGAGATAGGTGCTACGACAGGTTTATAGTTAACTATATTAAGCCTTTGTAACATATACTCAATATATGCACTTTGTGAGAGGTATGATGAGTGTTAAGATCTATCCTGGTGAATCTGAATGCCTGGGACAAAAGATGTCACGCCAAGGTCCTTTATATCAAAGTTCTTAACTAAAAGTTGCTTAACCTCATACAACATAGTCACGTAATTTGATGTGAGCAATATATCATCTACATGCAATAATAGGAAGATAACTTTGCTCCCCCTAACCTCATAGTACAAGCATCTTTTTAACTTTATTTTCCATGAAGCCAAAAGAGATCAAACCTTATCAATTGTAAGGTATCACTTTTGGGATGTTTGTGTAAATCATATATTGATTTGCATAACACGCAAACCATGTCAGTTCCATCTGAATCCTGAAATCCTTCAGATTGTACCATATAAACCACTTTATAAAGGTCTTTATTCAGGAAAGTGATTTTGACAACCATTTGATGTAACTCTATATCATCATGAGCTACAATTGACATAATCACTTAAAATGTATCCTTTAAGGATACAAAAGAAAAGTTAACATTAAGGTCAACATTTCTCCCTGAGTGAACCATCAAGTAACTGAGCGAGCTCATAAACCACTAAACTTTATCCTGAAATCCTTTAGGTCTTAAAACTTCATTTATAATTGACGGTTTTGCAGTTCTAGTTCAAAATCAACTAGCTCCCAGACCTTACTATGCTTCATGGCTTATATATCATTATTCATTGCAACCCACCACAATTCTGCATTGGGTTCAGAAATATCTTCTGTAAAAGTAACTAGATTCGTAACATATCTAATATTGTAGTCCTGTTCACCTAATAGACTATGTAATCAAATGGAATAACATACCATCTCACTATAGCAAATCTTCATAATTGCATTAGATCTTGTGTCCCTAGGAACCTCTATGTGTATAGGTATGGGTTTTTATTCTTGTACAGACACAATACAAAGACCTAGATCCACCTGATCTAACTGTATGAGTGGCAGATACATAATAATTGTAGTATCTACCTTTTTATCAATCGAACGGTCAAAGGGCCCATCATCATCTTAGACATCGTATTTCAGAAACTTAACTATTTATGATTCCACTATTTTGGTCCTTCCTTCTCTACAGTAAGATCTGTAGCCTTTAGAGTGGTCAGGATATCTTATTAAATAGCAATGAGCTTAATGAGCATGCAATTTTTCTTTATAAGGATTATACTACCTCAGTAGGACAACCTCATACATAAATATGTGCAAGACTGAGTTTTCAAACTTCTAGATATTCAATTAGATTAGTCATGTTCTGCATTGACTACTTTAAATCCTTTAGGTTACGGTTATGCCTTTTGGTAATACACCATTTTACTCAAGACTATCCGGTATAGTGAATCAAGTCACTATCCCAACCGATTCCATATATCTGGCAAAAGAACCTTTTCAATTCCTGAAATACCATGTTTGCCATGATATTCTCCTCCATGGTTAGATCTAACACTCTCAATGAATTTTTCTAATTGGTTCTTAAACTTCAATCTTTAAGTAAGAAAAGATAACTGTAATGGGAATATTCATCAACAAATGTCAGAATACATTTGAAATTGCACAGTGTAACTATATAAGGTCTTCAGATATCTATATGTATCAAACTCAACAAGTCAGAAACACGAGTTGACCCTTCTTCCTTATAGTCAACTTATCCCTGCAATAGTCAACACATATTCTCAGGTTATCATAATCTAGAATTGAGAGAATATTTTCCTTAATTAATCTCTCAAACCTAGCTTTAGAAATGTGGCTTAAACTTTTATCCCACAGTATGTATGACTTTTCATTCATTAGGGTCCTTCATTTAATGACTTATTTAGCAAGATACGAAGAAGCATATATATAATTCGAGGAAAGACACATTCTATACAATTCATATGACAAGAAAGTTATTCTATTATGTTTTGCATTAAACACCAACTATACAACAAAAGTATTAAATACAAAACGTCAACCTTCTCTGTCCAAAATTGATCCAAAGATCAATTATAAAATGTGTCGTGTAATAATTAAAATAAACCTTGCAGCATGGTTCATCTTATACATTCCCTTACAGATATTTCATCCACTTCTTCATTACTGTAAACCATCAGTTTCTCCTTCCCTTTATTTGGCTTTATCCTGGACATAAACCACTGCATTGTGGAAGCACCTTGATCAGATACTCCACTATATAGCCACCAAGTACTTAATGTGACTATCGCAAATCAGATTCATAAATTGATAGGCTAAGGAGTTATCTGATGGTCACAGTCTTTCTTTTTAGACCTCATATTGCTAGCTTCTTTATGTCATACAAACCTCTACCAGCATTGGATTGATCAACATCAGTATGTGGAGAAGATTTAGTCTTTCTATCTTTGATCTTAGCGGGTTTCATCTTTGCCTTCCCTTTAGTTGCTTTGAGGGCTATAGGAGTAGTAAACTTGAGTTTCTCCTCCTCAACAACGCAATGGGAAATCAAAGCATTGAAGTCCCATCTCCCATCCTGTGAATAATATGTCTTCACTAGATTACAAAACTTTAGAGGGAGTGTTTTCAAAATCTGGTGAACTATAAAGACATGAGGAAGAGGAATGTTTAACATTTTCAGTCTACTGTAAAGATGGATCATTCTTGATAGGTACTCCTTTACTCCCCCTTCTCCTGTATACCTTATGGAGAATAATTCTTTTATTAAGGCACTTGTCTTAACATTAGGTGAGATTGTGTACCTCTGAGAGACATTACCAAGAAATTACTTCGCTATGTTTGTGTCCAAAAGTCTACTTAGCAGATGGTTAGGAATGGATCTTTTAATGTTCATAAGACATAACCTGTTAGACCGATCTCAGGCTTCATAGGTTGCTTTATGAGCTCTTGAGCTCATGGATGTAGGTGGAGATGGCCTATCCTGCCGTATGGCCATATCAACCTTAGTTATCTCCATAGCATTCAATACATCCTTAGTCCACTTCTTCATATTGAAATTAGTCAGGGTTTTAATGGTGACACTGATTTTATTGACCGAACGGTGACTGTAAAATGATAATGTTTAAATCAACACAAATATAGGACAATAGCAATACTCAAACCCATTTAATAGTATCTTTTCTGAAAATTCGGTCACATATATTATGAAACACCTATGGGCCGAATACATAATATATGCAACTAGACCTTCATAGAAAAGCGATCAGAGTATAAACCATCAAATCTCATGAAACTACCACATATGGGCAAATAGATTATTTAAGCAATGACTTTCCTCTATCTAATGCCTTTATACACATCTCAAAATCTTACGTAGGGCCAACACTTATGGTAGAATAACCAACCATGAGATCATAGACATATCCTAATGTGTAAGCAGAACAATTCAAAATACTGACTCAAAAGGTCACTGTGGTGATTACATCCTCATCAGCACTAAAAAAGTCCACAAACACAAGGGATACATCTTTATGTTATCCTCACGTTTTTTATGGACATATGGTATGTGACAATGTAACATCAATAAATGCTAAACCCGAATGCACAATCTCATTGTCACACACTTGTGCTGAAGACATTCTCTAAAAACTTCATTTGAGACTTTCATAAAAGAAAAATCTCAGTAGAGTGACTATCGTGCATTACCGGACACTGAACTGATCGCCCGAGACATAAAAACCACATGTATCTCTCTTATGGCAAGTTCGTTGCACAAAAATTCACTCAAAAATGGCTTCAGAATGTTTTAATTCCTTTTTCAAGTAACTATCATGCAATCCCGAACACTGAACATGAGACCTGAGACATGAAAACTTGAAGTATCTCCCTCATGTGATATCCGAAGCATGAAAATTCACTTGAAATCGGATTCAAAACATCTTAATTCCTTTTTCTGGAGTTAAACTTTAATTCATTACTGATGCAGTAAAACCAAAAAAATGGAAAATTTTACTTTATAAATTTTTCGGACCCTGAAACTGACTCAAAACACCTTGGGACACCCTTACGAAAAATCTGAAATTTTTGTATTTTTTTAGAAACACCGTAGCAATTCCGTAAGGCTGACGTCAGCCCCGCATCAGCCCGAGCGTCGGCACAAGAGGAGTGTGCTCGACGTGAGTCAGCCAAACATGCTGGAGACGTATCTGACGTGTGTCGTGCAGACATGCCCACCGACACTCACACTCCAAACACGTGTTCGGTGATAGTTTCACACGCACCAGATGCGTCATCGCCCCGATGCCACTGTTCACCAGTTGGGTGCATGTGCCACACAAGCTTTTGGGCATCCTGGGCTTGTTTTCAACCCGTTACTCAAGGATAAACACATTTATACCAATTTCATGCGATAAAAAGCAAGAAAAAACTGAGAAACAAAAGTTAATTCTCCAAAAACCTTATGGAGAAAAATCCAAAAATCTTCGTTTTTAACCACCCAATCACGTCACCGCTTTGATACCATGTGTAACATGTAACGATACCTTAGTTACGTATCTCGGATCGAATGTAAAGCAGAAAATACCTGATTTCAGTTTCGTAACTTCAAATGAACTTTTTGAAGCCAAAACGAGCACGAATCCACTGCCATCTTTACTGGAATTGTTCATCGAGACGTGGTCAATGTCTTTCTGCAGTTTTCTCAAAGCGTAAGCCCTTTTAATGGGTTAGAGAATCCTTATGCTTACGAATGATATGAGCAACTATAAAAAACTTTAACATTTATATGTAGCTTCCATATCGAGTTTCCCCATCATAGGCTCGATATGGGTCCAATCCACACTGATCAGGATCTATTTTCTACCTGAACTTCGACTCATTGATTAAGATCATTTATTGGGATTTATTATCTTTATCTGGATCAAATTACATAACTTAACTGACAAGATATTTAAAAAATCAAAAGATGCAATTAAATGTTGTCCAACTTTATGGGAAAAGACAAAAATGTCCAACATTTTAGGCTTTCAATGTTTTCCTTAACCAAATGTATTGCTTTTGTTTATGCTCTCTATGGTTACTCTCTCTGTTTTCTTATCTACTGGTTGCAATAGAGGTTGAATATCAAAATATCCCTTCGGCTGCTATTATGAAATTGAAGCCAAAGAGGACTCCTTTTGAGTTTTTAGGGGGGGTTTTCACAAAAAAAGATTATTCTTCCTTTTCTTGTTCTCGAAAGGAGATCTCATTTGACATCATCTTGATAATCTATCTTCTCGACAACCTATTCTTGAGAGAAGATCTAACTAATCGTCTTTTATTTTCTATTGCATATCATTTGCTACAACGACTATCTTCCCCTCTTTGTTAATAGTCATATCTTCTTTGTCATTATCACCAGTTCGGGTTTTACTAGGTTGATTTTTAGTCCTCTTCCAGATGTTTCCTTGTCTGGATATTGGAAAACCTCGTGCTTTGCTTCCTTCTTTTGCAGGTTCGGAGTGAGCACCACAACAGAAGGAATTCTGATGAACGATGTTAACTATGACAACAATATATAAAGCTGGTCTTAAATAGATTGGATCAATTTGATTGTTTCCCATATCTGGTTAATTAATATTTCTTAAATTTTTCTTCTCCATTGGACACACTTGCAATTGGTTTTAGATTATGAGTTGCTCGTGGTTGATTTGTTGCTCTTTGGTTGTTGGGATTCAGTTTTTAGTCTTTATTGAACCATTGAAAGTTTTGAGTTTTTTTTGTTTATAGTTTTCAATAATTTAATTTTGCTTTTTTAAATGTCCGCTACTATGTTTTTAACATTGTACAAAAACTCAATTACTATTTATTTATACAAATTACTCTATGTCATTGTCCATTAGTCAGTTGCAAAGTAAGGTCAGAGGCGACTATTATTGGTTCAAATTTTAGACCACCCAAATTTTAATTTTCTTGCAGTCATTTGTACTTGTGACTTTCATATTTGTTTATTATGATTCCCATTTTGGGATTTAATATCAATCCTTGTTTTCTTTCTTGAGTAATCTTAGAGTCCTTTAGGACTTGTTGGGCTTATTTTCTATAGCTTGTATTGGGCATTTAGGTAGGAGTAATATGACTTTGACTTCAGATGATAGAACAAGGATTAATCCTTCAGTGAGTTGTGTGTCTAGAAGAAGAAAAGTTGTTGACAGATTACAAATACGTTCTTAGAACATTAGGACCCTTATAGGAAAGTCATTATAGTTTGTAGGAATTTTAGACAAATATAAGATTTATATGGCATGCATCCAAAAGACAAAGTGGACGGAGGCTAAAGCGAAAAAGATTAGCCGTTTAAACTTTAGTATTCAGTGTATTCGAGGTAACGGAATGAGATATGTATCTTGGTTGTCTAGTAACTTATACATCATATTGTAAAGGCAAAAAGGACAACTAATATGATCATGTCCTTAAAAATTGTGGTGAAAGATGTTGTTTTTAATGTCCTGTGTACTTATGCATCCCAAGTAGGGTTGGAAGAATAACTTAAGCGCTAATTTTAAGAATAGTTGAATAAGATGATTCGACAGATCCCTCCAGATGAGAGAGTTATTCTAAAAGGAGACTTTAATGGTCATATAATGGCAACCTTGGATAGATATTCATAGTCTCATGGGAGTTTTGAGTATGGGGATATGAATGATAATAAGACTGTTTTTTTGTTTTTAGTGGTAGTGTTTGAGTTGGTGATATCCAGCTCATTTTCCAACCAAAACGAGAAGCACCTGGTAACTTTTAAAAGCAAAATTACGAAAACTCAAATTAACTGCTTCCTTGTAAGGTAGTTATATCCAAGAAATTCAAGGTTTGTTGGTAAAATGTCCAAATAAATTCTTGATTGATGTAAAGGAAGTAATTTGAATGTTCACTAAACATATTAAAAAGTCAAATGAATATTTGTAGAAGAAAAGTGAAAAAATTATCTATACGAACATTAGTAGCATTCATCAATTTCTTGTATCTTACATTTTCTTTTAACGGTGCACAATTGCACATTACAAAAATGACTTTATGGTAAAAAAAAAAACCATTATACTCTCGTTATTATAATCTATGTAGAAGCAAATCATACATTATAAATTTTAAAATGATAAATTTTTTTGAAATCTTAAATTTCATACAATTTATTCCATAAATCGTTCCAAATCTGAAAATCCAAACTATAATATAAAGCCTATTTTTGTTGTTCAAAATAAAAAAAATCACTCCAAATCTAAAATCTACACCATAATTTGAAACTTATTTTTGTTGCTCATAATTATAAAAATCATTATAAATCCAAAATTCATCATGTAATGATCTAATTTAACTATCATACGATCATTATCACAATTCACATGGTTCAAGTGCAAGTTTTAAAAGCCTCTAATGTAGAATTTTTCATTCCCATTTCAAATCACTTAACTCCAATATTTAGATGTACCTTATTTCTGATTATCAAAGATAAGAGTGCTTGAATACATGTTATGGCAATGTATTTTAAATTGATTTTTTATAACTAAATAATGTATTTATTATTATTTATATTTAAAATTAATTGACATGCCAATAACTTATAATTAAATAATAAATTTAATTTTTTTGACTAACTATTCTTTTTAATGATTGAAATGAGTTACAAATTTTATTATTCGGGCTTAAATTTTAATTATTTTTAATTGAATAAATTTCAAATAAAATTGTTATAACCATTTAAATTACCCATTTGTGATAAGTAAAAAGTTTAGACTAATGTGATCGATATTAAAACAATCATTGTCATTATTATTATCAATACCTAATTGAAATTCAATTAAGTTATAAGATTTAGGAAGGTTCGATTATACGCAGTCTTATTCTTACGTAATAGGAAGGCTAATTTTGATATACCCTGCAAAATTGTAAGTGAGGATATTAAAATAGTGTGACTAAAAAAATTATAATTGAAAATAGATATAGATACTTGACTGCCGTCACATTTTTATGTAAGTTGGGCCCACTAACTCGTATTTGTCCATGAAAAAATATATTTATAAAGCCGAATGTTAAATATAAAGAGACAACCCGCGAGAGAAAACGGAGAGAAGCAAAGGTCACAAGAAAGTAAGCTGAAATTAGGTGATCTTCTAGACTTCTCACTTCTTCGAGTGGAAAAAGACGTGACTCGTCCCAATTTTCTCGCCCGTATGAAAATAGCAAATGACAGAGTAAGTAGAGCTATTGTTCTTAGTGTGACAATCTTCAACTGAAAAACACGGGTACTCCACAGTTAACGTCTTTTTTTTCCGCTCCAAAAGCAAAAGTTTTGAATTTTACACTCAACCCGTTTAGTAAGGGGATGAGATTCTCAGTGCCAAAGTTGTGTCAAAAAATCTCATCTACGCGGCAAAATTGGCATAAGAAATCTCATCCCTTTGGTAAGAGGCATAAAGTTGAAAAAGGAAGACATACGGCATACAAATGAAAGAGAATACGGATGATAAGGCTGACTAAAACTTGAACATATAATAAAGAACAAATTGTGAATGGAGGGGAAAAAAAAGATTGAAACTTTGGGTGCATACAAATATGTAAGTTATTTAAGTTTTGGGTTAACTTAAATCCAAACTAGTCGAAATTGAATTTCGTCCTAAATTTAAATTTTGATTAGTTTAAGTCAAATAAGTTAATTATAAAAAGGACCAAGTGGAATTTGAATTTAATTGTCATCAACTAGCAAGTGGCCAGGGTGCACTAATTGTACAACTAATTTTGCTACTATAGGGTTGCTTTCTTAACTAAGTGACGTGATTTGATAACCGTAATAGTTATGTTGGTCTGGGATAATAAGAAACTACCACCGGTTAAAATAGTGATTTATGACAAGTAAAATATAGGCTTGGAGTGGGAGAGTGGTCGCGGCTTATAATTTACTGAAATCAACCTGCTGAAATGATAAGTATTTATTCTCAATAAGTATTTATATGTTAGGAATTGCTGTTTTGATAACTGCTGAAATGTGAAAATAAGTATTTGACAAGTGCAGTTACGATTACTGAAAAGAGATAAAATGACTAAAAAATTCATTGATTTAATAAAATATTAATTGTTATATAAATAATTAAAAAATATATTATTACTCATATAAATTTAAAATTATAAATACTAAAATATTAAATTAAAATAAGAAAATATAAATAAAATAAATTTAGTAAATAAATATTTTATAGAAATATAATATTAGTCATATAAATTTAAAATTATAAATAATAAAATATTAAATTAAAATAAGAAAATATAAATAAAATAAATTTAATAAAGAAAATATTATTAGTCATATAAATTTAAATTATAAACAAGAAAAATATTACTTGAAGATATAATAAAAAATAACAATTATCAGAACGTTATTAACGAAAAGTAGAATTTCTACTGCATAAGTGTTTTTCTACCGTAACTCTCTTTTTACTTATCGATTTTTGCGATAATATCGTATTTTTTTTCGATCTCCACTGATTCACCTGCATGTTCAAATATATAACTCCGTTTAAAAATTGTAACAAATAAGTACTTATCTCGTTATATCACATAACCAAACGCACCTATAATTAATAGTTGGTCTTGAATGATTATGCTAGATGGGAAGAGCCATCAGACATTCTCCCTGCATCAACCAATAATCTCGAGTTTTAGTGTTTGAAAACGTAAGATTGGAATTGTCACGTTAATAGGCACCCAAAATAGTGATAAAATCTGTAAGGAATTTTCTTAATAATTGTCGAATTATTTTAATATAATTATATTATTAAATATGAGATATAATTTATATGATTAGTTTAAACTTATTTTAAAAGCATCAACGCATACTTTGGGATGGGTTGGTACTTCCTCGTAATAAAAATAGGTGGAACCTATCTGAGAAAGCGCCTAAAGACTAGGGCCCCCTGGTTTATGTTCACGGGAAAATGACCTTCACCGTATGGAAGCATACAAAAGCCCACGCTCTCCATTAACTCCTCCCAGGGCCAGGAGTCGTTGGTTCATCATCGGGTTATTTCTCTTTTATCTCTCCCTTTCAACCCGTCTGTGTCCCGGAACAAATCCTTTGTTTCCAACTACCGACTCATTTTTGTATGTAAAACCGACGCAATAAAAATTAGCGACACAACTTTAGAACAGGGTAAATGACACAGATGATTCTGTGCCTTGTGTCCCAATGTATTGCTTCGACAGCAATAATGTAAGTAATAATGACAGATTTATTAATAATTAGCATCGGAGTATAATTTCTTTTGCTAATTTATCTAAATTTTAAACAAAGAATTTTTCTCTACGTCTCAATGAATTTGAAAGTTTATATTATTCTTTGTAAAGAAATTGTTACTAAACTTATTTAAATATAGTAACATATTTAAATAAAACTCAAATTTTAATTAAAAATTTAAGAATTAAAATATACTTTTTATGTGAGATATATTTTAATAATTTTACTAACAAGAATTAATTATTATAATTTATTCACACATGCGCATGTGTACACATGTACACAGTGCACACACATACACATATATATAACAACAAATAAATAAATAATAACAACTCAGTAAAAAATTTCCTTGGCACATAAGATTTAGAAAGGTTTATTAATATGCAAATTTACCTTATATGTATCTATATATATAATTTTAGGAATCAAAATATAATTTAATAATTTTAATAACAAAAAGTACATATCATAA
>JANQBM010000002.1:6597481-6619157 GCA_025594535.1 Erythroxylum domingense | reverse complement strand
AAATGTCATGAACTCCTTGTTTCATATTTGACAAATATCATCTTTCAACACCAGAACATGCTACCATCAACTGTAACAGCCACCACATACTAAAATTAACCCCAAAAGCTCACAAGACTTTCATCATCATCTGATAAATTTCTAATCTAGTTTATATATTTATCATAACCTTTAATGTATTAACATTGTATGTGTACATTAATTAAAGATTTAAGCACCTAGCATGATAGGCATCATCTCATGAAGATTGAATTCAAGGTTTTAAATTGCAGTCATGACTGTGTCGCAAATTTTACGTCTACAAGTAATGCGAAAGTTAAATTACAGACTGCAAACAGTGCAGCTGTGAAAATTTTCAAATACCCACAACTTAATTTAAAAAATTGAAATTTTTTTATAGTAATAATAATTATTCATAATAGTTAGTATAGCATAACATATAAAATTTTCATTAAAATTTGAATGTTATCAAAAAAATTATTTTTTTTAATCAATAGTTATTATCCTATATTTTGACAAGTTAAGAGCAAAAATAAAAATTTATACTAAATTCTTACAATTATTTAAATTATTACAAATTAATCCATTATAAAATAAATTGAATTAAGTTATTTTAAGTAATTACAAATACTTTTGATTGAAGGCCTCAAATTAAAGAGGGAAGAAAGTTATGAGTGTTAGTTTCTTTATATGATTAACAAATTCACACTAATAATAAATGTGATTTTGTAAATAACATAACAAGGTTAACTTTGTAAAATTTCAATTTTTAAATTAAAATCCTAAGAGTCATTTAAAATGTTGTCATCATCTTCTTCATGTGTTTCTTTCTCTGTTCTTCTTCATCTTCATCTTCCTCTTCCTTTCCGTCTTCTTCATTTGTTTCTTCCTTTGTGTTTTCGGCGCTAGAAGAACTCAAGTCAAGCAACAATCATTGTCATCTTACTCATCTGTTTCTTCTGTGCTTTTTTTTTCCATCTTCACCGCATTATTGTGGCTGTTTTAGTCATAACAGACCCAACAGAGCAGTGTTGCAGCTGCAACAGCCACAATAGATTGTGAATCTGAATCACCCAGCAATTGCAGGGTGATGAACTAATGGCAGAAACCATTACCACTATTTTGCGGTTGCAATAGCAGTAACAGTCTGCTATTTAAAACCATGATAATCCTATACATGCTTTTCGACCAAACCCAACAAATGTTGGACATAATACAGCAGCAATTACATAACTGCCTAAATTGTATCAACTATTACTGTTAGTAAATATATAAAACTAATTAAGTTGACCTCACACAATAGTTTAAGCTTTTGTGGTGAAACGGTTGATTAACATAGTATCAGAGCCTCTGTGACCAAGTGGTCGTGAGTTCAAATCCTACCACCCACCTATTTCTCATCTAATTAATTCAGCACAAGGTAGAGTGAGCCTGTGTAAGTTTCAAGCCCAAAGGACTTTCACTTGAGGGAGTGTGTTAGTAAATATATAAAACTAATTAAGTTGACCTCACATAATAGCTTAAGTTTTTGTGATGAAACGGTTGCTTAACAATTACCTTAGTGTTTCAAATCCACAAGTGAGATCTCACTCGTAAACAAGTGAATCATGCATCTCAATGACATTAACGGTAAACACATAACAATATACTAGTTTTAAGCATTGTGTAAACTTTGTAGTGAAATTTCAATCAATTAGAAAACTAAAATTTCCTTTAAACATGCACCACCCCATCCCTCTCCCTATCTCCTCCCCTGCTCCACCACTAGCACCCTGCCTCCAATAACATAACTACAAAGCAAGAAGAAACCAATACACAATCACAAATAAAAAGTAACATTGAACGGCCACTAACCTTTAGGAATTGACCCCACTTCTAATCCTGAGCACTACAATTTAAGAGGTTGCAGTTAAGAACAAATAAAACTGATCAAGAACTAAGAAAATAACCGCATGAAGATATGCAATTTCTTACACTCAATTGTTCAGTAAGATTAGGTTTATTGCTATCCTTATTGGATAAAACCCTTGTGGTTGGATATCCTTGCTTCAACTGGTGTTCTAGCTCCCACATCTGCCACCAATCATGGTAAATACAGTCGAGAAACATGAAAATTACAACCTTAATAAGGGTCAAATTTCCTAGAGTCAGAGATATGAATCCTTTACCTCTGAGGAAGTACAGATATTGCTATTACTGTCACCTGCACCAGATTGCTTCTCTTTCTCACTCTTATCATAACTATCAACTGTATTTGCATGCTCATCTTCATCACTCTGATTTTCATCCTCAGCTGCTAGCTCTTCTTTCTCAAGTTCATCCAACCTGGACATGATACGGGCGTATTCATCATCTTCAACCGTAACTTGCTCATCTTCTGTCCCTGAAAAAAAAGTGATAAAGATTCCTAGCTTTTGAAGGGAGGTAACAGCAGATCAGTAATTTATGCTTAACAAGAAACTACTAGTATTGAAGCAAGTCCAGAAATGCTGATTAAGGTTATAAAAATCAATATAGAAGGTTTCAGAAACTTCATTCTTTGCAAAAGCTCATATCCAATCAATTCAGACAAAATTCCAAATTAAAATATGCAATATATGTCAATGATACAATATATCAGCTTTGTCAATACATAAAGCAGGATTGCCTGAGAGTAGCAATCTGGTGCATGGATTTGTTAAACCAACATGCTAACCAGTAAGAGGAAGACAAGATTTATGTCCCCCTACTTGATTTTTTATAATGTTTCATCTGAAGTGGATGCATTGTGGATTTACAATCATAATGGTTGACTAAGGGATAATCTCATGCACGTCTTGCACATCAAGCATGCCATGATGGTTTTTTTCAAGTAAGAACCAGAAATGACATCCCTAATGCTGTTTATTAACTCCCTTGTTCTTCATTCAAACTGCTTTTTATCAGGAAACATAGAAAAAAACTTTATTTAAATTATGCTACTATTAACTCTATTTAAGAAGTGAACATGCTCCACAAAGAGTAAATGTCCCAATAAAGTCAAAACTTCAACGTCTCTTTGATGCTCCAACTCTCAATAAACCCATTTACTTATAAAAGGCTGCATCTAAGTAATATTGACTTCATGTGATAAAGTTTTAAGGGAACAAGCATAATGTCATATCATGTACCTAGTTTGAATCCAATAATGGGTCACACAATCCACACAGCATGGATGTCAATGACAGTACAACTGAGTCTCAAACTGCCACAAAGACCTTTCCACAGTTAGTAGAAGAACTACACCAGCAAATAAACAAAGCAAGGAATTATTCAGGACCAAAAGTTTTTCCCTTTGGTGTCAGATGGCACAGGACGCCAAGAGGAAAATCATATGAAGTCCAAAATCTTGGATTAGATTAGAATTTTCTTTGCTAACAAATAGAAATGGTATTTCTTTAGAGATGATTATTTCATGACAGGTTGTCTCAATATTAGAGGAAATATCAACTTTAACAATGAAAAGGTTTCTGGGAAAGAATGGAACAAGAAATTTAGAGGAGGCTAAGAAGAAGGACGAAGAACAGGAACAAGAAAATCTAAGCTTTTTAACTTCTATAATAAGCCTGTCAATACTAATCATCTATCAAGGTCAAAAGTTAATCACGATACAAATGTAGTTCAAGTATTTAAACAAACAAGGAAGCTGCTACTGACAGCAAATACAAGAGGCTACCTACCTGATTTTTGTCCTGTTTGGCCACCATTTTCCTCCACATAATCTTCCCTAATCTCCACAAGACCCTCCTAATGAAGAAGCAGAGGGGAAAATAAGAAGAAAAAAATATAACAACAGCTTAAAGAAATCTTTTCTATTTTTTTGTAGATAACAACATAAAAAATCTAAACAACAGTTGCAAAAGCAAATGCAGACAACATGTAGAGGCTTTTTAGCGCTTCAACTACAGTGATAAATCAGAACAACAGTTGACTCTCATCCAGAAGCAGCATTACACTTTTCCCTTGAGAATATAAGAACAGAAGTTCCTAATCTAGGCTATGTACACAAAAAACTATTCAAATTCTGACCAAAATGACATTAAACTGGAATCCTCTAGCCTAGTTATATCCCCTTACTAGGAAGAACTTATTAGGTAAGTACACTCCAAGCCATGACATTCATGGTAATCCATAAAAGCAAGTTACGGATATTTCTGAAGTTAGCAGTGACAAAAGAAAGTTGGATACATAAAGGTCTAATTGGTGAAATGGGATATCATTTACACGTCTAACAAATTTAGACAACAGAATAGTCCAAGGCGATTTACACCAGAAAAATAAAGATCAAATTGTGAAGCAAACCGCAGACTCAGATGCTGTAGCATTAAAAAACAAAGCCTCAGCTCGAAGATCCTTCAAGTTTGCTTGAAGAGATTGAACTTGTGAATCCAAAGCTTTGCCTCTCCTCTTCAAAATCTCAACAGTTTGCTTGCAAGTTCTCTCCGCATAGTAACCTTCTCCTAGAAGAACCTGCAAAGGAATAGAAACAACCAACTAACATGACTTTGAAGAAACAGCATATTTCACTTAAAATTCGAGAAACACAGTTGCCTATTCTAACCATAAATTCATTGGTGTGTATCAAACGGCCAGGAAAGAAGGCAGCTTTCCCAAAGGGAACCATGATGTCGTGGTGGAGCTCATCGGGAAGTCCCGAGACGAGGTTGATGAGACTAGTATTGTCTGAAATGAAGTCTTTGAGACTGCCCAGCTCTTTCTGCTTCTCAGTAATCGAATCCTCCACACGTTTTGCTGCCTTCTGCGCTTCGTCCACCGGAAACATGCACGAAAGGGGTGTTACCGAACCCTTCCTCAGCGTCTCATCCATTGTTGCTAAAAGAGAGAAGAAAGGGTATTTCGTAGGGTACTTGTATCAAATAGGTTGGAGACATGCTTTATTTCGTAAAATTCTTTAAATTAAATTTATTTAAATTAATTTTACATATTCCCAATAATTTGCAATTGTGTTGTGTTAAGTCAGTTTAAAAGGAAGGATGTGATTTAAGACTTATATAGATTAATATTATTATAATCTTTACTATAGCATGTTTTTATTTAAAAAATTATATAGTATTTTATATGTTTAATATTATGGCATATTTTAAATTATAATTATTTTAATGAGTAATATTCATACCGAAAATCAAGAAAAAAGTATGATAAACATTATTAAAAAGGTCCTAAAATTTGAATTGTTATATATTTCTATTTTTAATTTTTAATTTTTACATTTGGTAAAAATACTTATCTAATTAAATTTTTTATATTTATTTTTAGTTATGATCTCTTCCTCTTTTTATGACTTATGAAAATTGTTAAATCAAATAAGATTTGAACTCATTATTGTGGTGACAATAAAATATGTTATTATTAACGCTTGTGTATTTTGCAATATTTGTGAGTTCATGTGTGAAGAATAAGTTCAATGGAAGCTTAAATTTAGTAAAAGAGTTAATTGAATCAACAGAGAAATCAAAAGATAAAGAAAATTAGTAAAGTAAAATCCAAATGCAACTCAAAAATTTTTCAAAAGAATTCAAGTGAAAATACATATCAATATTTAAATAAACTATTACAATCTTCTTGTAATCTTATCATGTTCATTTTAATGAATTAAGAGTCTAATTATTACATCATCATTTACACTTAATATGTATTGCATGTATTTGGTCATAATAAGAAGAAAATTTGTTTCGATCTCTAAAGAAAACTTACTGTCTTCAAACAAATTTTGTGGAACTTTTGAAATGGTTTTTAATAAATTTTCATTGAATAAAGTCTTCAATCTTTTGAAAAAACTTAAGAAAATTTAGAAAACTTGTTTCAAGAATTTTAATTGACCAATATAAAATTTGGGCAACCAATATTAGGATTTTTAGATATATTAATCAACCAGTGTAGCAATTGTAAGCATAATTTACGGCATAGACATGATCATAAAAATCATTAACCCATATCTTAAAATTCAATGTTTTATACCAAAATATAAAATATGAATTACGTACCTTATTAGTGAGTTTAGTTTAATTGTAACTGAGAAAAAATGCTTCTGAATGATTGAATATAAAGAAACTTGATTTCTCTCATTTTTCCCTCAATAATCTTGCTTTCTAATGGTGAAAAACATAAACAGAGGTGTGTAGCCGAGAGGGAGGACCAGTTTCTATATAATAAGGATATCTGAACCGATCCCATCAAACGATAAGTTTAAAACAAAACCTTATCTTACTTAATCAGCCTTATCTTATTAATCAAATTTTATCACTTAATATTATTAAAACCATAAATATAAAGAGCCAAGTATAATATGTAGGTTTTAAATTCTCCCACTTGGCTCATTAATTAAAAAAAACTTTATATCATAGTTTAATAAATAAACATCATGCTCATAAACTTTGCAAATTTAATGTTGATGACACCATAAATCACATTCAAACAAAGATACTAATAAGAGTCGTAGCGATTTTACTTCTTAACAAACGACATAATTCCTTCCACGTACTACAATATTAGCGCTTTATTCAATGTGATCCATAAATAAGAAACACATTAATGGTCTAACAACCATGCCTTATTTAACAACAAATCCTATCAACATAATTTATTCATAAATGTACACTATAAAATAGGATTGACTTAAACATAAACGTAAACAGTGTCAAAATACAAACATCATAAATCTCAATAACCCATTCTTTCAACATGTTCTTTAAAGACTTTTGGTGTCAATCCTTTCATCAAAGGATCTACAATCATATAATTAGTGTTAATATGTTGAATTGACATTGTTTGTTTCTGAACTTCTTTTTTGGCAAACAAATATTTTAATTCCATATATTTAGCACCTTTAAAATACTTGTCATTATTTGAAAAGAAAATTGTTGCAGAATTATCACAATAAATTTTTAACAACTTGGCAATACTGTCAACAACTCCAAGTCCCGAAATAAAGTTTCGCAACTATAATCCTTGAATTGTAACTTCAAAACCTGCTATAAATGCAGCTTCTATAGTGGACACAATAATGATAGGTTGCTTCGCACTTTTCTAAGAAATAAGCCCTCCAACTAATAAGAAAAGGTAGCCAAAAGTGGATTTTTCTAGTATCAATGCAACTGGCAAAATTTGAATATGAATATCCAATTACTTCTAGATGACTTAATCCCCTATAAGTGAGCATACGATCTTGAGTGCCTTGTAAATATCTCAAAACTTTCTTTGTAGATTTCCAATGATCCAATCCAGGGTTACTTTGATACCTGCCTAGCATACTGATAACAAAGCTAATGTATGGTCTGGTGCAATTTTAAGCATACATTAGGCTTCCAACAATTAATGCATAAGGAATATTTGTCATTTGCTTATGTTCCAATTCATTCTTTGGACATTGATTAAGATTAAACTTGTCTCCCTTCTGAATTGGAAATACACTTGCAGAATAATTTTTCATGTCAAATCTCTCCAAGACCTTATTAATATAAGCTTTCTGAGATAAGCTTAATAGTCCATGTGACCTGTCACAGAATATTTCAATTCATATAACATAATTGGCTTCTCCCATATAAAATTCAACTCTTTTTTCATGACATCAATCCATTTAGTAGAATAAATACTTTCAATGGCTCATGAAAACAAAATTGGATCATCCGTATTTCTTAAGTGAAATTCTGAATCTTGTAGATATACCACATAATCATTAGAAATAGCTGGTTTTCTAGGTCTTTGCAACTTTCTTAATGTTATTTCTTTGGTTGGTCTACATTTTGAACATTAATTGCAAGTTCAATAGTTTCATCAACTACAGGCTCTTCATGAACTGTTTGATCATTTATTTATTACTCTTATAAATTGTCAAACCGTTTTACAACTTTAGGAGTAACATATATTGAAGAAGTCGATAAGGGACTTGAACTTTTATTTCTTCAATAACTACATTATGTGGTCTTTCAATACTCCCACTGGTTTCAGCATTCTCAACGAACCTAGCCTTTCCAGTTTCAAAAATTCTTGTTGTATAATTAGGACAATAAAATCTATACCTTTTAGACTTTTTTGGATAACCAATAAAACTCCATTAATTGTTCTTGCATCCAATCTTTTTCATGTAGATTATAAATTCTTACTTCTGCCAGGTAATCCAAAACATGTAGGTGTCTTAGACTAGGTTTTTTTCTAGTCTACAATTCAAAAGGAGTCTTTGAAACTACCTTACTAGGAACCCTATTTAATAAGACCTCAATGCATGCATCCACAATAATAAGGGTAAAGGCGAATTATTTAATATACTCCTAACCATATCCATTAATGTCCGATTATGCCTTTTGTACTTCTCATTGTGTATTGAGCACACATACCATGCTTTTCAAGAAATTTGGCAAATGGATATGGGTATTATCCTGACTCATTATATTTGCCGTAAAATTTACTACCCCTGTTAGATCTAATAATTTTCACCTTTCTATCTAATTACCTTTCTACCTCGTGAACAAACACCTCTAACACATTTGTTGCTTGAGTTTTCTCATGCAATAAATAGACATATTCATAACGTAAAAAGTCATCAATAAATGTGTTGAAATAATTTTCTCCACTAAAAGATGGAACATCAAAAGGCCCATATATGTCAGTATGTATAACTTCACGAAGCTGTGTGCTTCTTGTGACTCCTTTCTTTGTGTGTTTGGTTTGCTTTCTCTTAATGGAATCCACACACACACCAAAATCAGTAAAGTTCAAATATGGTAAAATTTCATTCTTTACTAGCCTTTGTAGTCATTCTTTGAAAATATGACCTAAACGTTTATGCTACAAGAAAGCTAAACTTTCATTAATTAAACCACTTTTAGTACCAACATTATGATGTAGGGTTAATGGGGTTTCAACAAAAAGGTTATCAAGATTTAACTTGTATACGTCATCATAAAGAATACCAGAAACTGAAACATCCATTCTTAAATTTGAAAATATAACAAATATAATCAAATTTAGATAAGGAAACTAAATTACGGGAAACAAAAGGTACATAAAGTGTCTTAAATCGATAAGTTCTTATAGCTTCAACTAGAGCTTTAACACGGTTCCCCATCAAAACAAACTTTTCATTTAGGTTTGTGGTTTGGGTTGTAAGAAATCCCTATAAGTTATTCAAAACATGAGTGGTACAACCAGAATCAATCCACGAAGTATTATAAGGAACTTCAACTAAATTAGATTCGAAACATACTAAAGCACTAAGCTTATCTTTCTTTCCGAACTAGCTTTTACGTTTTAGGCAATCTTTTTGATAATTCCCAAGTTTCTTGCAAAAATGGCATCTGTCATTTTTATGTTCCTTCTTATGAACTTAACTAGAGGATTTATTAACTTTAAGTGGTCTTTACTTGCCCTTGCCTTTTCCATAATTCCTTTTTGACTTCTTTTTAGCTCTTTGATGACCTACCAAATTAATGATATGGGTTTCTTGATTCTTAAGCCTTGTCTCCTCTTAAACAAGCATACTAGCCAACTCATTCACATTCCGCTTATTCTTTATAGGGTTATAATTCATTTGGAATGACCCATACTTCTCAGAAGGTAAAGAATTAAGAATGAATTGTACTAGGGAAAACTAATCAACATTCATTCCCAATGGCTTTAGTCTTGTTGCTATATTTGTCGTTTCAATGACATGTTCATGCATGCTTCGTGAACCATTAAACTTTATAATGGTCAACTTAGCCACTAATATCCTCGTAAGTGACTTATCAGTAGTTTGGGAATGCTCTTCCACAAATTCGTCAATTTTTTAGAAACTTCAGTGTTGGGAAGAGTTGTCTTAATGTTGTTAGCAAGAGTCATTCGCATAAACAATAAGCTCAACCTGTTCAATCTTTCCTTAGAAAGAATTCTCATCAGCAGTGCTTGCATCAGTAATAATAGCTGGTGTCTCAACTTGGAGTGCCAATTAAGACCTAATATACTAAGGTGAATTTGGACCTGTTCACACTAGTCAGAGTAATTTAATCCATTAAAGGATAAAACAGATGAAGCAAGTGAATTAAAGTTAATAAGAACAAAAACTGCAAAACACAATAAAATGCTCACATATTAGTTATTTTAATCATAAAATTTTAAACTTAAATCAAATTCAAAACAATTATTCCATATAAAACATTTAGTGTATATCTAAGATGTCCTTTGGGTGATTCTAAGGCATACCATAATTACAATAATGATGCTAATTTTGTTTGACTTAATTGTTAATTAAGTATACCTCAAACAAACATGCTAGCTATCTTTGGATATACTAAATACATTCATTCTAAGCATATAAATTAACACTTGATGTCTATAAATTATAAAATTAATTAATTAATCTTTAGGTAATTCTGAAATATTTTATAATTAGTGAACTTCAAATACCCGTGAATTCATTATATCATTTTTCTTAATAAGCATCCATAAATTATGAGTATTTGAATTAAAATATTTCATAAATTAATATTCATTAAATATCAAAGTTTGGCTATTTTAGTGACTAACAAACTATCATAAATATAAACATAAAAATTATGCATATGCATAAATAGATAATACTTTACTCAGTAATTCACTTTTTAGAAACAACAAGAACTGATCATAATATTTTAAGAAGAAGGTAAAACCTCAAGATCTATACGCCACCGCAACCCTCATAACCCTTCTACAGATTAAGCCAAAGGAGAAAAAACTTGGGAACAAATAAGGGAAATAAAAAAGCAGGAACTACAGAAAGCGAAAAAAGGGGTTTTTATCTTCGAAGCACTGATTGACTACTGAGGCTTTTCAATTATTTTATTAGCCGTTAGATTAAACTGATGAATAGGATGGATTTCGTGTTCATCCATCCGATTCATTCTTACTAAGTATACTTAAAAAATTATGCATATGCATAAATAGATAATACTTTACTCAGTAATTCACATTTTAGAAATAACAAGAACCGATCATAATATTTTAAAAGTAACAATAAAAAGACGCAAAGGCTCTTATTTTCCTTATCAGCATACAGTATCTCTTGAAAAGATTTACCCTAACAATCATGTTGCTGCTTTTCTTTTATTTTCATTATCCTTTTTAATTAAAAATAAACAATGTAATACAAATCTCATGAAAAGATTACACAAATTACCCTAATCTATGGAATGAAATCACCTGTGCCCTTTGCCCAGTTCCAAACCATTGCCAAGCGTTTTCATCCACAAAATTCATTTATTTATTGCAAAGCTTATGAACAAGGTTATTGAGCACAAGGTTGGAACTGGGCAAACGGTATAGAGGATTTGATTCCCTAATCTACACATTTGCATGCGGCCGTCATTTTCTTTTCATGCTTTTCACAATAATCCATTTATTAGTCAAGCCATACACGAAAATAGAGAAGCAAAAAAATATATATTATAAGCCATCTTCTTTCATCATCCCATCTCATGCTTATCTATTATATGCATACACTAGCAAAAATAGACTGCGCAAATGTGCAGTCATAATGCCTACTTAATTTAAAAATAAAGAGTATTATATAAATGAATATATTAAATTTTAAGGGAAAAATAGAATTGCGAGATTGAAGTTAAAATTTTTTCAAAAAAAGAAAAATATAATAGTTGAATTATTCGAAAGAATTAATAAAATAACTAAGTTTAAATAAGAAATTGTAAATTTTTAAAATCCTTGAAATGTATAGCAAAGAATGAATAAAAATAAATGGATGAATGAATTAAAAAGATAAATGGATGAAATATGTGAGTGAATATTGTGAAATTTATATAGTAGAAAAGATAAAATAGTTTAGTAAATTTATAGGAAAAGTTCTAAATGAATGTGTTATAATATTTTAGTACATAATTTAAAAAATAAAGTTATAATTTAAAAAAATGTATATGAATAATATGTTATTTTATGATTGGCCAAATACTTATAGATAAATATTTTTAATTTTAAAATTTGTGGGAAAAAATTAAATTTTGTTAATATGGATAAATTTTTTGGGAGAAAATAAGCAAAAATATAAGATTCAGAATATTTGAAATAAATTAATATAATAAAATTTGTTAATGCATATGAGTCACAGGTGTTATAATATTTTAGCACATAATTTAAAAAATAAAGTTATAATTTAAGAAAATTTATACGAACATAAGGCTTAATATGTTATTTTATGATTGGCTAAATATGTATAAATAAATATTGTTAATTTTTAAAATTTTTGGGAAAATTTTAAAAATTGTTAATATGGATAAATTTTTTCGAGAGAAAATAAGTTAAAATATAAGACTTTGAATATTTGAAATGAATTAAAAATTTTATTTGGTAAAAATTAGGAATGAAAAATAAAATAAAATTTGCAAATGTATAGTGTGATGTAGATAAGAATAAAAACATTAATTATAATATTTAAGTTAAACATTTTAAAATTTAAAAGAATTCCAGACCCGTAAAATTTAAAGAAAGTAATATATTATAATATATGATTAAAAAGTATAAAAAAAGAGTTGTGTTTTAGTACATAATTTAAAAAAAAGTAAACGAAAATAAGGCCTAGCATCTTATTTTATGATTCATGAAAATTAATATATTATAATATATAATTGAAAAGTAAAAAAAAAGAGTCACGAGTGTGACTTATTAAGTCACACCCATGACTAAAAGTTAATTTTAGGGTATAGGGTACAACCATATTTCACACCTGCAGGAGAGGCAGCCACACGCAGTTGGAGCAGAGCACATTGGTAAAGACAGTAATGTTAGCGACGTATGAGAGAAACAATTTGTCGATTCTAAGTTGGTATGCTAGTTTTTTTTCTTTGATGCTAGAAATTGTGATGATTTTGCAGCCTTCACAGTGACTTGTCAATTGCTTCTACATATTGATAAAGATTGTGGTACTTTATATTTAAATCTTCTCTCGTTTTGCTTTGTGGATGTGATCAAAATGACTCTTTTCCTCTTTTCCCTTTTGTTTGGAGTATTCATATGGCTTGTCAGGTTGTGATGTCACTGCATTGCCACCTATTTTTTGTATTGTTTGCGTGTTTCTTTTGCACTTATATGGGTTAGATGTGTCTTTAGTGCGCAAACATTGCCATTGCAAATAACAAGGATTGAAAAACCTTTTATTAAGGCTAAATCACTTTTTTTGTCTTCCATTCACTTTTTCCCCTTTGTATGTACAACAATTTACATTTCATTTCCACATTCTTTATGGTATGCAAAAAAATGGTCATTCTAACTGCCATGAACCAATTTTCTGTTTCATTCAAATTCAAACTACAAGAAACAAGGAAATATTTTTGGCAGAAACAAAACAATCTTAAAGATATAGCAGAATAATATAGATAGAGTTGAAATGTGAAAGTAAAACAAATTTCAGAAAATTTATAGCAACTAAAATGAGTCAGCTAAGTCAAGTAGGACAAGTACCAATTGCTGAAAGAACATAGAAGGCATTAAACATAGTGCCTTAATGATAGATAAGCATTGAGTAGCTCTCACATGTTTTAGTCCTTCATGCAAATGGTTGCGAAAGCGTGCATAAAAGCTGTGTCCAACATTCTTCAGCATCCTGTTCCACATTTTGACACATAGAAGTCAATGGGAGAAAAAGGTGTAGATCAATAAGTTACAGAAAATATGTGCATGTTTGAATAACCTGGTGTATGAAGACACCATTGTGCAACTAATCAAATTGTGGATACTTTTTGTGCAAAACTTGAAAATAAAACATGATAAATAAATGTTTTATATCTGTTCTTTATTTGCTAGCACATAAACCAAAATATAACAATTGCCTTCAATATGAAGTTTAATACAGGTTACATAGGAAACAATAGTTTTGTTGTTATTTCATGGCCAAAAGTTCCTGAATTCTAAAATATTGTGCAAAAAAATCAAAGAAACTTTTTAACACTATTTGTAATCATGGATCTAAAGATGGAAAGCTGAATGAATGTGTCAATAAGTAAGAAAACACCACAAAGTGCATTTCATTTATCTCCCTAAAAGCATGGTTTTTACTAAAAAGATAGGTCTTGTACCCAAAAACAAAAAATTGATCGAGAGGTTCTAAAAAAACTTTCTTCTATTTACATATAACATTCCTAAGAGCCTCTTGCAATAGCAAACATGAGGCATTGCTTTATTTCAGAAAAGAGAGAAAGAGACCATCCACCTTGGTAGATCTTATATAGAGTAGTAACTTACTCGATGACTAATTTTTGAATGAGACTAACACTTTTGCTGGAATCACTATATTTGTCTCCATTGTTATCCTGAAAGTAGTTCAACATTTAACTAAAATGAAACATTATGTAAGCCAAAGTGAAGAATGAACAAGATAACAAAAGCCACAACAAAGAAAAATAGCATATTCTAGCTAACCAGAATAGGTTTGTTAGTCCAATAAATGGCTTTATTATGCCTACATTGACTAATATGATGCTTATGTTTTTGCTTTACCAAGTGATAGTAGAATTAGTCTTATTTTTAATGTTGCAAACTTGACTATTTATCATAGATATGATGGTTTACAATTTCATACTACAACCATTTTACAATTTCATCCTACAACCATTTTGAGAATTCCAATTATTCCTCATATTAAAGAATTGCAAGCTATGTGTAGATTTGTTTTTGTAATTTTATTTTATTATTTCAATTAAGGTTATCAAGTATGCCTCATATGAGATTCTCGACATCTTCATCTTATGAACCGAACGATATGCTATTTTAGGTAATCCTTGTCTTAAATTTGTCAGTCATGAGAGCTAGTTAAGGTATGCAACTTTGAAAGATCGTCAGATTATTTCGAATTGATTTATCAATCAAGCACCTATTATTGAATTAGGAATGGCAGACCGAGTGAATGAATTGTTTCGTAACATAGGATGGGATACATTTGCTAAATTCAAAAAAATTCATACGTTGAATTAACTGTGGAATTTTTGAGTACCTTGCAATTGAGTTGTAACGAAGATGGCATAGTGGATATTATAGTATTTAGATTGATGAATATGCGACATGTAATTAGATGTACTGAATAGTATATTTGGATTTTTGGATAGTGATTTATGTGGCTACCATGATGATTTTAGTCCTACAGATTTTTGGAAAGCGCTTTTTCTCCAAGTAAGTCTAAATCGTCTACTTTAGTGGACTTTAGCCTTTGCTATCTTCATAGATTTTTAACTTCTACATTATTTGGTAGAGGAGATAGCCAAGATGCAGTCTCTAAAGCAAAATTGTCAGTATTGTAGTGTATGGTGCATGTTAAACAATTTAATGCTAGCATGTGGTTAAGTATGCATCTATTTGATATCGCTAAAGCTAGAGCTGGCGAAATTGTTGTTGGAGCATTTGTCACCCAAATTGCAGAGCACCTTGGTTTACTAACTAAGAGAACAGTTATGCAGTTAGTTTTAGGCAATTCTAGTTCAGACTTGCAGTCATTGGTGTCTATGAAGATTGTTAGGCGACAAGGTGATTGCTATGTTCTTGTTAATGACAACATAGTAGAATCTTCAAGTAGCAAGCGTAGTCGTGTTGGAGTAGCTGAAAGTAGACAAGAGGATGATGTCTTGCCATTTGAAGCTAGGCGTTCGAACATTGCACCTACTTCTGTTGAGTATCAATCATTGCTAAATCAACTAATTGCATTTGAATGGGGAACAAATGATACATTGGACAGGATTGAGGCTAGCATAGCGGAGATGAGGAATTTCCTAACGAATTTAAATACTCATTCCAAACAGCGTCCACCTTCATCTTAGTATTGTATTTCTATCTTTTTCTTTTTATTATTTTTATTGTTTGTCGTTAAATTGTTTTTAGTTTTATTGTTTGTCTTTATTTATGTTGTTTGTATATTAGATGCTTTATTTTCTTAGTATTGTACATTGCATGTTTGTTTTCTTGTTTAATAGTTAAAGATGCATGGTTATTAAACAAACCTGACCGAGATTGTAAATGCATAATATGAGTGAATTAATATATTTGCATGCTTAAACTGATTGACTTGGATTTCAATTGAAACCATATTAGCTTGTTGAGATAAACAAATGAGACCTTCCTTTGGTAAGAATTTGAGCTTTTTTGAAACATCAAACACCAACTAAAAGTATTCATTATTGAGAGCATTCTTTCATGGTTAAGCAAATCTAGAACTTGCTTGCAAATGTTGTTCGAGATTACATAATCTTATGCAAACATTGAAGGAATGAAGGCATTTAGGATTTATCTTAACAGCTTAAAAAGCCACCATGATATTATCCTTAGTGAGCCCCTTGAGCTTAAACGAAACTTTTTATTGGTTGAAACCTAAAATATAAGCCTTGGCCTTCATTATTTATCTTTTTTCATCACCTCCACCATAAGAGCAAGTTAAGCATTTAAAAGGTATAATCGACTATAGGGAATAATTGTGGAAGAAGCATAGCATATAGTTAGGTTATAAGTTAGTGGTTGTAATAATTTGTATTTGTAGTACATATTTTTTCCATTTTTGAGTTTATGTTGTTGTAAAGTGGAAAAAATGAGAATATATAAAGTAAAAAAAGAGAAAAAGGAAAAAAGAAAAAAAAGGAAGAGAACTAGAAAATGCAAAGGAAAAAAGGAAAAAAAGAAGAGAAAAAAGAAAAAAAGAAAGTGGAGGAGGGAAAAGTCATGGAGATTGGTAGAAAAAATTGAATGTTTTATGTTTTATCAGCTTGTATTATTTTAAATGCTCAATTAGTTCTATGGTGTAAAGCCTGGTTTTATCTTTTTTCCTACCTTTAACTTAGCCCCATTACAACCATAATAAAGACCTTCGGATTAATGTTTGTGTTTGATGTTTAGTAGTGAACATTTGATTAGTAAGCAAGCTTATGATAGATGTTTAACATGAAATGAATATTGAATTTATATTTATGACCTTTCAATTCGTGAGAAAATGGAAAGTGGAGTGAGTGTCTATCACACTTGTTAATGGTCTTTCAGTTGATGTACTTGTTGATTATGGTTATTCATGTGAAAGATATTTTGTTCACGAATTATTATGAGTTTGAAAATCTTAGGTTGTGTTTATTGAATTTATCCTTAACATCTTTAATTATTAAATAAGAAAATAATTTGTTGTTATTATTAATTTTTTCCTTTGTGTTTGTGTTTTCAAAGTTTAGTGTTTTTTGTTTTGGTTGAGTATAAGTATGATTTAAGTATTGAGGTATTGTTATTGTTAATTTTATGTAATTTGGTTTCTTTTTTTGTGTTGAAATCTTTAAGAATCTGAATGACATTATGTTGTGAATGAGGGATGAAGGGGTACTAATCTGCACTCATTCATCATGCTTAGAGACCAGTCAAGATGCAAAGAAAGGAAGAAGAGAAGAAAATCAGAGAGAGTTGAAGAAGAAAGGTTGTGGATAATTAATACATGCTTTATTTATATGCACATGCAATTCCAAATATATTTTGTTGTTATGTAAACATGTTATATTTGTCAGTGGAAGTTTTTGGTTAACTGATAGTCTTGGTGTAGGTTTTGGAAAAGATAAAATTAAAATAGCTGATCATATGGTTAATTTGATCTTATAAAACTTTGTAAGTTTGACACAGTAATAAGTAGGCAAATAGGTGAAAATGATTGGGATGTTCTCAAAGATGGAGAATGAAATTATAATGTTAAAATAATATAAAATTGAACGAATAATAAAAGCAAATGGATTAACCATAGTTGCTTGATGATTCTTGCTATTAGTGACTTTTAAAGATAATTTTAATTGTTGAATTGAAAGATATTTAGAAAAAAGAATCAGAAAAAATGGTAAATTATGATATCATAATAGGTACATTATCTATCTATTGATCTGTTGTGGTAGTTATTTTTATATTTGCATAATAATATTGTTAAAATGACAGGTTAATCTATGATATCAGACACATTTTTTAATAAAATGAAAAGGTTGCGTATAAAATTAAAAGTGGTTTAAAATATAGGTTTAAAATATAGTAAAATGTGTTATCAACATTAATATTTTAGGGTAAAATTTTTATTAACTTGTTATCGTTACCGAATCTATTCAACAAATATATCATAGGAATTAAAATGCAATAGAAAAAGAAGGCATGTTAAAAGGAAACTAAAAAAACAAATTAACATAACGGTTTGTTTTGATATGCTGAAAGTTATATGAATTTAAAAATAATTATTTAATGAATGTGGATGAGTTTAATAAGAAGAATTGTGATATGTAATTTATTTTGTTTTAGGTTTCCTAATACTATTAAATTAGGATCTAAAAATGTAAAGAAATAATAAAACCAAGTACAAGTCAGAAACACATAACAATAGCAGAAAAAATTCAAAACAAGAAATTAAATCATCAAAGTTACAAAAGTTACATGGTTATATTGTTTTAGGTAATGAGAAAAAGGTCTAGGATAATTTGGGTTTCTTGTTGTTGTCATCAACGTTTGCATTTGAGGTTGGATTCGATTCCCTGAATCTTTTGTGAAAACATTGTCTTACTTTTGAAGAAGAACCAATAATATCTTTAAAAAATTATAAAAAACGAAAATATATTAGTCATAGAGTATAAAAGTGAACATAACTTTTTTTGATAAAAATGCTGAGTAAATAAATAACAAACAATAATATAATTTATCCTAAAAATAGAAATTAGACTTAATTTGATGAAGATAAAAATGGAAAGAGTCATTAAATAAATAATGATAAAAACTTGAAACAGGTATAGATGATGTAATTTCAGCGTTGATACGTTGATCAGCTGTTGAAATCTCATCATTTTTTAATTGAAGTTAAACTCTTTTGTGATTCACCATTTTCACTTTGACTGTAATATATAATAGTGAACCGTTGTCTTCCATCAGGTGACTGGATTTGTCCAAGTTTGATATAAACAAGAAAGGTCTTCGTTTTCAATTCTGCGTGTACCTTTTCTAGAGGAAGTTCAATAATCTTTTAATGGGAAGACAAAAATTGTAGATTATCAGTAAAATGATAAAGTTGTAATAATTTTTGTCATTGAATGTAAATCTATTTGCAGTAAATGAAAAATATAACTTGATGGTAAAATTGCATGACTTCAATTGCAGTTAAGTTCAAGAGTTTTCACCAAGTTCACCGAAAATAGAAGTTGTTACAATTCCTGTTTCGTCTATTAAATCATCATCATAGTGTCATCTACATTTTCAAATAAAAATTTAATGTGGAAATACATTAATTGATATATATATAATACTTGATTTACGATCAAACCTATAAAAGTAAGGAGATTGTAAGAAAAGAATTAAAATTCCAAATCTCACGAGAGTGACTTAACAAGTCAAACCTGTGACAAACAAATTAAAATTAAAGTTCGTGAAAATTGTTGTGACTTAACAAGTCACACCCGTGACAAACAAATTAAAGTTAAAGTCCGTGAAAATTGCTCTCGGGTGTGACTTAACATGTCACACTCGTGACATATATTGTTTTCTCACGGGTGTGACTTAGCATGTATAACATCCCGTTCCCATATTAAGGGTTAGAGCCCAGGAATACCGTACATGAGAGATAACAATAAGGGATTAGAAAAATACATTTTATACTCATGCATAAAATAGCATCATGTACGTGACATTGATTATTGCACACAGTACAAAAATTTGTTCATACACTCATTTGACATTTCCAGGTATAAATGATTATTTCAATGTGATTATGATATGGATAGTGAATATTTTGTTCTAAAAATTGAGTTGGTGTGTTAGTGATTTAGAATTTTTGGTAAAATTTGAGAATTTTTTGGAATTTTAGGAAATTTTGGACTAGGAAAAATGCCAAGTGGCAAAACAATTGATGAATAGTGGTAGAAATAAGTGTCAGATGATAATAGAAATTTTTATGAATGACATTGAAATTTAATGACATATGTCATTGAAAATTAGGAGTTAATTAGATTAGAAATTGTATTACAAATGAACTAGTTATTAAAAGGGCTAAGGAGGGACCATGGAAAAAGACACATGTGGCAAGTGTCACTTGCCACACCACTTGTTTTAATATACGAAATCGATTAAGTGAAAGACCCACATTATGGTCTTTCACTTGTCTTTTATGAGACATGCTTTATTTCTCCATCTTCTTCTTTTTCTTCATCTTATTCATGTGCTCTCTTTTTTTTTAACTCACGACACCTCACTCTCACCTTCATCTTGTTGAATTTTGTACAACTTTTTCACTTTGTTTCTTCAAGATTTATTGTCTTCTCCATCTTGTTATTAAAAGACCAAACTTATTCCACCTGAAAAGGGTGATGATCGTATATGTTGGAGGAGCTAGGGTTTCATAGTGATTGAAGAAGCTTTGGGTTAATCAATTAAGTTGGGTTTTAATCTTTATAGGTAGTGTTAAATAAAGCATTTTGACGTGTAATTTGAGAATAATGATCATGATAGTATAGTTAAATATGTTGGGCGTGAATGAGGAAAAATCTAGGTATATTCATGTCTTGCCTTGATGTGTATGATAGTTAATGATTTATAAATTGATGTAGAGATGATTTAGAGTTTGAATGAGTCCTAAAATGGGGTGTAATTGAAGAAGAAATGATGTGGATATAAGTTAGAAGTGACATACTAAGCTAAAGAGATGAATTAGGAAGAAATTGTTGATGAAGTGTGCTGGAAATGTGTTAGATGTAGTGTTTCTACTGAGCATGCATCGGGTTTTTGAACATATCTTGATCTACAGATATCCAAATAGGATGATTGTTGATTTGTATTAAACTAGAGATGAATGGCTACAATTTTTCATGAGAAAATCGAGTTTGAATTCTGTCTCTAAGAGTTCTAAAAATTGTCTTAAAGTTGAGCTTCAGATTTTGTCTCTATTTCTGAACAGTATGGAGTAAATTGTGTATAACTTTCAGAATACTGAGTCAAATTGCATGAACTTAGGTTCTTTATAATCTTAAGACATATATAAACTTTTTTTAGGAAGTCTAAATTTAATTCTGTCCCTAAGACTTTCAAAATTTGGTGCGAAATTGAATCTTGATTGAGGTTGGAGTTCTACCTGAGACAAAAATTATATCTTGATGTTTTCATAAAAACTGAATGGATATAGGTTGAATTAGACAAAAGTATCTTCACAAAAGTTATATTACATTCTCTTATCTTTCAACTAGTACTAATTTTGTAATTTTTAGATATCTGAGTCGAAAGTTATGAGTTGTACAATTTGAGGGTTTGATCATGAATTAGCCAAAAGTTCAATTATACATAATCTGTAGTATTGTCAGCATAACTCATAAGATACTGAACCAAATTGAATAATCTTAGAGTCAATAGAAACTTAAGGCAATGGGGAACAATTTTCCAGAAGAAAGTATCCTCAAATGACTTCATTTCCTTGGTCAAAAAGAACTTGGAAAGTTGACCCGAAAGTTGTCATAGGAAAAATCCAAATTGATGAAATGAGAAATGAATTTCGATTTTTATGGTTTTATTGAGGTATAAATCATAAGTATAAATGATATTTATGTGAATATGGAAATATGAATGATTATGTGACGAGAATATTGGAAAGATACCTGGGATTGTCATTGAGCATGCAATATACACAACACATATACATATGTATGTGATTGGAGGTTCATAT
>JANQBM010000002.1:6571166-6581699 GCA_025594535.1 Erythroxylum domingense | reverse complement strand
CTATTTATTATTCATGTGCATATATGAATGCATGAATATATCAGAAACACTTTCAATGATTCTAACCCATTCAAAATAGCCAAAATGCCCTTTCACATAAGTGAGGGGATGTTACATGTATGATATCCATACCCTCCTGAAGAGACTTGATTCAAAGTCTCACAAAACACTCTAGCATACAAACTAGTGAAAAGTCCCTTACTCTTTCAATGTGGGACATAAACTAAAACAAGGAGAGAGAAATGTTCCAAGTTTTGAAACAACAACAATGATTATATCCTCCTTATATCTTTTTTAAAAAATAATAATTATATATATATGATATAAAACAAATTTACAATTGCATTTTAATTAATAAAATAAAAAATTATAATTTTTAGGAATAACCAATCCTAAAGTGTTTAACTTTTAAAGATTTTTTCAATTTTGTTCCTAAAATTTTAAAATTTTCAATTGATTCACCAACCTTTTCAAACCTTATCAATTTAGTTTAAAGCAGTAATTTTTACTAATATGACTAATAGATGGACATCTAAGTGACATTTAGTAGACATGTCACATCATTAAAAATAACCTTTGAATTGAATTGTTAAGGTTTTAAAAGGTTGACCACTTAATTGAAAATTTTAAAAACTTGGGCACTAAATTGAAATTTTTTTAAAATGTTAGACACTTATAAATATATTATCCCTAATTTTATAATCAAATTTTATTTTTATTTTATTATTGGATGTATGTATTGTTTGTATAAATTCCTAAGCGATATACTTATACAAAGGTTATTCTTGACCCTAACATAAAGCTCGATACACATTATATATATATTTTAAATAATTTTTTGTATTAGAAATCATTTAAAACATTTATTATTATATGAATGATATGCTTTTTAAAAATTTTACGTGAGATATTTTGCTAGGAATTTATTTACTATAAGAATTTACTATATATATGTACATCATCGATATTTCTACGATAACTTTAAAAACTTTAATAAAAGAGGAAAATTTCTTTCATTTAAATTTGTTTATAATTGTATAAAAGTAACCAGTGCTAAAATTTAAACTCTTTAAAGAAATATATTTTGAACACTTAATGAATCGTATAATTCATTAGTTGTTCTAACTCAAACTGTAAGAATTAATTAAAATTTTTGATATTTTTATGCTAAGAGATATAATCAAATAATATATTAGATAATATTCTAATCTTAACTATTAATAATAGGGAATGAATGATAATTATGAATAAGTTAAATTTACAACTTTATATGATATTGTCATGAATTATAACTTCAACAAAAAGCCCCTTTGACGATGATTCAAATATCGTCTCCAAAAGATAGCTATTGACGATGAACTATATATTCATACCAGAAAGTAAATCTTTTTTATGTAATCGTAGCTAAATAAATCTTTTTTGCAACGAATTTTCAGAATCGTCGTAAAATGATTAACATTTCACTACTACTAGCTTAATTCGTCACTAACGCTAGAACCTTTTACAATGATTCATATTATTCTTCACTAAAAGTTCTACTTTTGATGACGAAGTTTTAAATCATATCTAAATGTTATACTTTTGGAGACGAATTGTCAAATCATCAGCAATAGTGATTTTATATCTTCTATATTTCTTAGGAGAATTTTGATGAATTTTTGTGTGTGATAGTATTCTTAAAAATCGTAATGTTAAAAAGATAATTTAATGATAAGTGTGCTTAATGATCCTAAGGTTAATTATAATTGACATTTGTATGATTTTTCATATATTTTCATTTGCTTTTTTTATAAATTTTTTTAAATACTAATGCATTCAAACTTTATAAATTTGTTTATATCTATAGATTTATACACAAATGACTTTTTAATGATGCTTATTGTACATAATACTACACCTCTGTTCATATATAATAAAAGAATGGAGCATCTAAAAATTATAAAATGTTTTCAAGGTTTTAATCGTATTGTTGAAAAACACATGCATGGTAAGTCATTTTAAATTTGAAAAGTAAACATTTTTTGGACATAAAAAGATAAACGTACATAAAATTTTAATGTTAATAAGATTAAGATATCATAAATTTAAGTTTACTAATATTCTTAATCATTAACATTTATTGACAATAAAATAATAATACATATAACTATTGAAATATGTTAAGCAATATAATATCATGATATATGGTATATAAGTATTACAAGATGTTAATTAGAATTTTAACAATTCTTAAAGAAAAAATAATAAGTAAAGTTTCACACTAATATTCCATTGAAAAGGAAAAAATAGTTATTTTTTAGATTCCAAATGACATTAGAGTCGGAAGAAAAGGTAAAGGGTTTAATGTTTGGATTACCAAGAAGGCTCCTTGCACGTTCCAAGCCATCAATTGAAACAGTTAAAGATCTTCCCTCAAGGTCTGGTGAATTGACACTCTCTTCCAACAACTTCTTCGCTTTAACTAAATTTGAAGAAGATATAGTATACGATTTCTCAAATGCAGGATGCATAAAGGTATTAGATGAACAACACATAGCATGCATTTTAGCTAATGAGCAAACAATATAGAACAATCAAAGCTAAATCAAAGGTTATTAGAAATCCAAATTCAAACACATGCATACCCGACTGATAAACTCTATCATCATCATAATGAACGGACATAGTTTTTGTAATGCACCACTGTTCCAAAGCAACCGATTTTTCTAATGCTATATACACCATCGAGACATCTTCACCTCCTTCATTTCCATCTATGTTCTCTTAAAGATTTGAGGAAGCTTAACACAACATATAGTATATAAAATTATATTTTCATATAATAGCTTCATACAAAAATAAGATATAAATAATAAAGAAGAGAGGTAGTTCAAATGATACTAAAAACCTTGAAGGAAAAGATTAGCCATGGAAGGCAAGGGGTGATTAATGTTTGATGAGGAGATTTGTTCTTCGTTAAGGAGAATTTTGCCACATTCCTCCTAGCAAAACTCATTTCTACCATCAAAAACTAGTCGCCACGTCGACACTCTGCAATGAATTAATGCCAACAATTTTATTTTGAAAATTTTAATAAAAGACGTTATTTAAATGTTCCATCATTATAACAATGTTAATTTTTTGATCTATTAAGGTTGAGATGTTAAGTGTGCATATACTATGTTTAGGGGATGCATTAACATCCTTTGTAGCTCCAAAATATGATTGCTTCTATGTATATAAACATTCTTTGCAAAATCCTCTAATGTAAATAGTTGTATAATTGTGATTTAATTTTAATTTATATGAATAATTAGCTTGTTAGTTTTGATTTACTCCATTATATTTTTGATATACTCCATTATATATATGTTTTCATAAAATATATTCGATAAATTCAATTGTGTGTATGGTAAAAGATTTGGTCTTTTAAGAATAAGAGTAATAGGTTGTTAGTTTTAAGCTACTCCATTTGACATTTAATTGTTTGTTTAATCACAACCTCATAATACGTTGAAATAAAGTCATTTTGATGGATGCATCTGTATACTATAAGTGGTAGATATGTGGTTTAAAAGCAATCATATGGTAAATATGTACACAAATATCCATTGCAAAAGTAGCCTTCATTCTCTAATAGACATTTCATCAAACAGTTAGCAGGCTTTTCTCAAACAAGCATGGAAGGTTGAAAAAAAAAGTTAACCTATACACATATAGCACAGTAACACAATTCTCCATATTTTTGGTTTTGACCATTTGACTTTTAATTGTTATGTGTAATCACAACCTCATTACACATTAATCTAAAGTCATTTTGATGGATACATCTGTATACTACAAGTGGTACAATCAAATGTAAATATGTATATAAACATCTGTTGCAGAAGTAGCCTTCATTCAAGCATTTCATCAAACAGTTAGGAGGCTTTCCTCAAACAAGCATAGAAGGTGAAAAAAAAACATCAACCCATACACATCCAACACAGAAACACAATTCACCATCTTCAAAACATAAACACAAAAAAACCTATACACCATAAGCATAACACAAAAATCATATAAACTCCTAAACATAGCAGTAAAACATAGCACAAGAAGGAGGGTTCTTAAAAATATAAAAGAAGAATAATACCAACACAGTTAACGATGCTTTTTTAAAGATGATGACCACAACACAGGAGATGACCACAACAAAAGGGATGATTCTTGTTGGATGGTTAACGAAGAGGAAATATGACAACTAACATGAAAATGAAGAGAGGTTTGTTTTGGTGTTAATAATGTAGTAGAAAATGATGTCGTTTGTAGTTAAACAAAACGACGTGGTTTTTGTTTAATTAGGAAGAAAAATACTATTTGGCATCAAATCGAAAATCCGTCGTGAAATGGTGGGCGATTACCATTTGGCTTGATCTTTGGTAATGGCATTAATATAACATTATATTAATTATGTAATTAAAAAATTGCTATATAGTAAAAAATGGAAATCAATATTAAATTTTAATATAATATCCTTGGTAATCAAATTTAATATTATTGACAATGATTGTAAGTGTAAAATAAATTTAGTTAACAACAATGTTATTTTAAAAATTTATAAAACAAGACAAAATTAATTTTTATTACATAAATTAATTCTTTTTATTAATGTCTTTTAAAATATATGATTTGACAATTTTATGTGATGTAACAAAGCTATATTTACTATATATAAAATGGGTGACATTTTATATAAATTTTTTCTTAGAAAAAATTCTATAATATAAAAATCAAAATAAATTAATTGTTCTTATTAATGTCTTTTAAAATATATGATTTGACAATATATAAATGGTTTCACAAAACTCTATTTACTATATATAAATTCTATACTATTTTATATAATTTATATATTACAAAAATATTTGGAAAATATAAAAAATCAATACCATTTGACGACTATTTTAGAAATTAATTGCCAAATATGATATTTAGCGATGAATTCAACATAGCGTCGCTAAAAAGTTGATAGTGCATATATATTTGGTGGCGTTTTGAAAACTAGCCACCAAATGTTAAAATATTTCGAAATATAAAAGGAAAACGATGTCGTTTTTGTGTAAGGAATGACATTGTTTCCATTATTTTTTAAACAGTTAGTTGTGTACATACATTTGGCGATGTTTTTGAAAAGCGTCGTCAAATATTGGAAAGCTTTAAGAAATGAAAATGAAGTTTTCTCTTTTATGAAGGAAACGACATCGTTTGCTTCACTTTTAAACCAAAACGCTAAAGCGTCGTTTCCTTCATTTTTAAACCAAAAGGCCGAAGCCTTTCTTCTTCCCCTACCTATGCTACAGTTCTCTTCTATCTTTCTTCGCACCATCGTATCCTCTCTAATCCTTCATCCTCGTCATTGTTCATTAAGGTAAATGTGGTTGTGTATTCTTGGTTACCCTCTAGTGTTGTTGTAATTATTCCTTCATCTTCTTCTGTGTTTTGTTGGTGTTGTTGTGTGTATGTTGTTTCAGTAATGTAGGATAATAGGTTTTGTGTTGTGTATTGGTTGAAGGTGATTGTGTTGTGTGATAATAATGAAGATGGTGGGTTGTGTAATGTGTATTGTGTGGGTTGAATGAAGGTGAATATGGATTAGGAAGTTGTTTGAGTATTGCATATTTGATGTTGAATGAAAGTTCTGTTAGACTTTTTGGTGTGTTTATTCCTCTATTTTTCTATTTAGACTATGTGTTTTGTCAATATGTTACTACGTTGAATGTGTATAATGATAGTAATGAATATTTTGATCTAGGTAATATGTGTTGAATGGGTTGATTGAAGGTGAAAATGTGTTAGGAACTTTGTTTTATAACTGCCTATAAGATGTTCAAATAAAGGTCACTTTGAATCTCTAGTATCACTGTCAGATCAACTCCCCTCATTTCTTACTCTCTGTCAAAGTTTTCATCACTCACAAACTAAAATGAGCCCATCATTGCCACAAAGTCTTTAAAACTTTATTACTGGTAAACTACTAGTTATGTTCTATTCTTATTTGTTTAGTATCTATTTTTCTATGTTCAATGATAAAGTTAGTTGTTTCAATTCGATGAAAGTTCTCATAGGTTTTTAGTGTTTTGTTTTGATAGGAAATGAATTACCTTTCAAAGTAATTTATTTCATAATTAGATTACATCAAAGCACATTAACTTTGTTGCTTGTTATTGTAATTGAGAGCTTAAGTTTTTATTTAATTAAATTTAATATTAGTACTCGAATTTAGTATTACATTCTAAATCATATTCAAAGTTATAAGAAAATCTTGGTTATTATAATTTAGTATTAGAAGGTTGAAGTTTTTTTTGAAAATTAAACATACGTGTAATTTTGATTTTTCAAATTAAACATAGATGTAATCAAAGAAGGTTAGAAAGTGTAATGTTCTTTTTGCAAAGTTTACATGTCTAATGAAATTTTAATACTTAATTCAAAAAGATGTATAGATGAATTTGCAAATAAAGTTTACATGTCTAATGGAATTTTAATACTTAAAAGAAAAAGATGTAAAAAGTCATTTTTAATTGTTTGTTGGATAATTCATTTTAAGTGTTTATTCTTATTTCTTTTTGAAGTCCTAATTAAGATTCACTCTAGGCATATAAATTTAATCGTAAGCCTTATTATATAGTTATAAGCATTTTCTACATTTTAAGTACTAAGAGTCAACTTTTATGAAGAAGTGTATTATATTAAATATGAAATTGTCTCTTTCACAGGCTCCTTTTTATGTTAAAGAGCATCAATAATGGTCTAACCTTGTCCTTCTTCTTTGTAATCTGTGATTGTCCGTTAGTCTAAGTAAGTCGTCGAACAAATGTCTACTATATGTTTTTTCTTTAATAGTACAAGTATTTGTGTTTGGGTTTTGTGTGAATGGAAAGGAGGTCTTGGTTTTGTGTTGTTGTTTGCAATATTCTTATAATCATTGATGAGTTTTTATGTTCTGCTTTAATAGTCTAAGTATTGTAGTTTGTGTTTTGTTTAAATCATTGATGAGTAGATAAATGAATTACATAAATATTTACTGCATGTGGAATGAGTTCGATCTCTTATGGATGATTTAAGGAATAATAAATCCCTATGATGGTATATAGGTTGCAAATCTATGATACAACTCCCATGAGGATTATTGGTGAAATATTCCATGAGCCTAGGAGTCATAGTGAGAAGTCCCTTTCTCAATTCATTGGTGTAAACAATGCCATGTACCTTAGTGTTTGTTTGAATTCAAACTTAGTATATGAACTTGTACTAATTAATCAAGAAATATTAACTTGTATATCCATATATAATTATGGATGATTTAAGGCATAATAAACCGAATGGTATATAGGTTAGAAAGCTGTGGTGCAGCTCTTATAAGGCTTATCGGTGAAATATTCTACAAACCTAAGAGTCACAGTGAGGAGTCTTTTTCTCGATTCACTGGTGTAAACAATGTCACATCCCTTAGAGTTTGTTTGAATTCAAACTTAGTATATGAACTTGTACTGATTAATCAAGAACTATTAACTCGTATAATCACATATAATTATGGATGATTTGAGGCATAATAAACCACTAGGATAGTATATAGGCTAGAAACCCATGATGCAACTCTCATGAGGCTTATCAGTGAAATATTCCACGAGCCTAGGACTCACAGCTAGAAGTCTCTTTCTCGATTCACTAGTGTAAACAACGCCACGTACCTTAATGTTTGTTTGAATTCAAACTTAGTATATGAACTTGTATTGATTAATTAAGTACTATTAACTTCTATTGATTTTTTATTATGATATATAGAACAAAGATTGCATTTGATAATTCAGTTATTTACTTTTAATTGTATAGTTAGATGGAAAAAAGTTAGATGTCTCATAAAAAATGGTCCATTGAATACATAGAGGGAGTTAAAAGTTTCATGCAATTTGTAAAAGATCAAATGGGTGATGAATGTCATATTTGTTGTTCATGTATAAATTGCTTAAATGTCGACATTTAACTTCAAGATGTGGTATATAATCATTTGCTAATTCGAGGCATAGATAAATTCTATACTCTATGGCTTTATCATGGCGAATTTAAGGAAGCAAGTTGTAGTAGAAGTGTTGGTATAAATGTTGATAATAGAACAATAATGATATATAAGATTAGGATATTTATGATGATGGTGATGATGGGATTGGCGAGATGTTAGAGGATTATGGGAATTATATAGAGACTATAAATGAAACTGGTTTGCCTAACATAATTGGTAGTATTATAGAAGATAATTTTGGGAAGTTCTTGAAAGTTGCTCAAAAAGAATTATATCCAAGGTGCTCGAATTTCTCACGAAAGAATTATATCCAAGGTGCTCAAATTTCTCACGGCAATCTTTTGTTATCAAGTTATTGCATTTGAAGGTCTATAATAAATGGAGTAACAAGTCTTTTGACATGTTAATTGACTTGCTCAATGATGCATTACTTGTTGGACACAAATTGCCTAAATCTTACTATGATGCAAAGAAATTAATAAGGGACCTTGGATTAGGATGTATATTAATACATGCTTGCAAGTATGATTGTTCTATATTTTGCAAGGAAGTAAAGATCTTAAAGAGTGTCCCATTTTTGGAACAAAAAGGTGGCAAGTGGATGATGGGAGAAGTAAAAAGATACCGCATAAAATACTAAGATAGTTTCCTATTAAACCATGACTACAAAGGTTTTTTATGTCAACAAAAACAACTATAGATATAAGGTGGCATAAAGAGAAACACATTGATAATAACATTATACATCATCTAACAAACTCAATGGTATGGAAAGATTTTTATGGAAAGTTTCCATGGTTTGCATAGGATTGTCATAATGTTTGACTTGGTTTAGCCTCAGATAGATTTAATCCTTTCAGTAATATGAGTACTTCTTACAGCATGTGGTTGGTAATTCTAGTGCTATACAATTACCTCTATGGAAGTGTATGAAGGAGCCTTTTATGTTTTTTTTTGGGCTTATTCCAGGACCTACTTCTCCTGTTAAGGATATTGATGTATATATGTGACCATTAATTAATGAGTTAAATCATCCATGAGAGGTTGGATTAGAAACTTTTGATGTTGTTGAAGGGGAATCATTTATAATGCATGAGGCTATTTTGTGGATTATAAATGATTTTCTAGTTTATAGGAATTTGTCTGGATGGAGCACTAAAGGGTATATGGCCTATCCTATGTGTAACTATCAAACTTATTCAATAAGGCTACAAAGTAAAATATGTTATATGGGATATTGTCATTACTTAGAACATGGGCATAGATGGTGAAGAAGCAAATTGTTTAATGGAAAAGTAGAATTGGGTGAAGCTCTTTTGCAATTAGCTGGTGATGATGTGGTTTACCAGCTATCACATTTGGGTGAAATTACACCTGGCAAACACCTAGGTAAAAAAGAGAAAGCTAAGTGTTGATGAGCTCAATTGGAACAAAAAAACATATTTTTCAATTTGCCACTGATATATGTTTAATTGTTGATATATTTAATCATTTACACTTAGCGACTAATGATACGAAAATATTTAAGATACTCACTTTAATTCATATATGACTTTAGGTACAATTTGGAAGCAAAGAAACTAAAGAGAGTCGAAAGCACTACATTTAGGCCATTTTTTGAAAATTAAATTTTACTTATCTTCATGGAGCAAGAAGAAGAAAATTAAAAGACAAGAAGAAGAAAAAATCAAAATACGTATGTGATAGAAGTTGAATAAGCAAAATGACAGCAAGAGCATCAAAACAACGTCTGCGTTTCACGTAAACGTCTTATGCAACACAAACAACGTTTGCGTAACACAGATAGGAGGTGTGTTTCGAGTTAAATGAATAAGAGACATGAATAGTTAAGGTGGACCAACAACCACTGAGTTTAAATTGTCAAGTCAAGCTACAGTGAAGAAGAGCAAGTGGCTGGAGAAGTAGGGACAAAAAAGCTAGCGATAGAAAATAAAAAAAGAGTGGCATGAGTGAAAACAAAAAGAGCTACGTGAGAAGAGAGGAAAGAAGCGTAAATAATAGGATGGACCATAATCTTTATTTGTCCCATCGGTGAACAATGGAGAGCAGGGAAGCTTGCGCAGTGAAGAAGAGCAAAAGGGGTTCTTCGGTAAGGTTATAAGTGTAGGGGCTGAAGCATTTTTTTGGAATAGACCCATGGAAGGCTAAGATCTTGACACCGGTTCGGAGGTAATATCAACACCGATGACCCAGGTTAAGCATTTTTTATTGTTTTGTTTTTTCTTTCTCTCATTAGAAATTGATTATGTTATCTTGTGAGAATTGATTAGGTATTTGAATGATGATGAATTTAATGCTCCATTGAATCGTTTTTGTTAGGCCCCGATTCCTTTTCTTACTAAATAAGCATGTGTTCAGATTATTTTGAGGTTGAGTTTGATTAATTTATTTCGGTCAGGATTTAATTAGAATGTCTATGGGTGGAGGAGTTTATTTCTTAGATTGGTGGGATTAAAAGGAGAAATTAAGAT
>JANQBM010000002.1:6556490-6571066 GCA_025594535.1 Erythroxylum domingense | reverse complement strand
AAGGCTTAAGACTTGTATCTCATAAGATACACATACTCATATTGAGAATGATCATTGATAAAGGTAATGAAATATACGAAACCACCTTTGGCATGTATGTCATTGGACCACAAACGTCAGTATGTGTTAGGTCTAAAAGTGCACTAGTTCGTTCACCCTTTCCCTTAAAGTTTAACTTATTCATCTTACGTAATAAGCAAGATTCACATATGCCATATGATTCATAATCAAATGACCCTAAACTACCACACTTGTGTAGTTTAGACATGCATCTCTCACTTATATGGCCAAGGTGAAGTAAGACAATTTCACATTATCTCATTTTATTATTTTGTTATTATTGATATTTAGAATCAGATTAGACATATCTAATATGTATATACCATTGCACAATGTACCCAAAGCATATAACATTCCATTAAAATAAATTAAACAACCATTGTTATTGAAATTTAAATGGAATCCAGCTTTATTAAGACTAGAAATAAATACTACATTTTTAGTAAAAGCAAGTACACAAAAACAATTTTCCAATTCTATATTAAGCCCACTAGAGAGTGTCAATACATATGTGCCTACAACTAATGCAGCAACTCTTGATGTATTGCCCACTTGCATGTCTGACTCTCCTTTGTTGAGTTGTCTACTGTTCTTGATGCCCTTCATGTTAATACAAATGTGTGAGCCACAAATGATATCTAATACCCATATATTGTTATAAAAAATAGTATGAATATCAATAACATAAATATCATAAGTTGATGGGGGATCAAATGCCTTCTTATGCTTTAAGGACTCCAGATAGGCCTTGCAATTTCTCTTCCACTGGCCATCCTTGCCACAGTGGAAGTAAGTTCCCTTCAAGGTAGTCTTCTTTGCTTTCTTGACACCTCCCTTAGGCCCTGTAGACTTCTTCTTCTTTTTGCTCATTTTCTTCAAACCAGAAGAGTCCAGCAGCATCACAACCTTGTCCATAAGGACAGATGGCTCAACTTCCTTCTGCATCTTGACCAGCTTGGGAATTGTACTGGATATATTATTCATCTGATAATTAAGCACAAATTGTGAGTAAATATTGGTTAAACCCGTCAGAATTAAGTCAATACTTAATTCATGATCCAAAAGAAAACCAAAAGAGGCCAACTGCTCAATGTACCCATTCATCTTCACTGCGTATTACACTGGAGATGCCCCCTCAACCATCTTGGAGCAGAAGAGTAATCGTGAAGTCTTGAACCTTTCGGACCTTGCTTGCTCATCAAAGAGCTCCCTAAGATGATAGACTATGGTATGAGCATCCATAGCCTCATGCTGCTTTTGCAGCTCTGGTGACATAGTATCTAGCATAATACAACTAGCCATCTTGCTATCATTAAGATGCTTCCTATATGCCCTCCGATCATCATCAGAATTATCAGCAGTAGGGGGATCAGGAAATAGTTCTTCCAAGAAATAACCAAACTTCTCGAACTTGAGAACTATTGTCAAGTTCCTGAGCTAGTCAAGGAATTTTGGTCTAGTCAACTTGTTATCTTTTATCAATGATCTTAGATTGATAATAATACTCTTGGTGTTGACTCGAGCAATAGCAACCTATTTTTAAATAGAGAAAAATTAGAATGTACTTAAATGCATGTCTATAAGGACTTCAATAACACGCATTATGCTTCCCACTATTTTCACAAATTCATAACCCTCAATATAAATTCGAAAGAACTTGTGGAAAAATTCTCCTAGTAGGTCGATATCCAATATCCCTAAGAATGACCTTGAGTTTGCCCAATAAGCTACCTTAGTTCAACTGGTAGGTATCGATAATACCAATTACATCTCCAATACAACTATCAACGCTAGTGCTATCAATTGTTGACGTGTGCACACTCATTGGCCTATCAACTCTTGACACGTGTACATCTAATGTACACTACCCAACTTTGCCTCTATCTACTTTAATCTTGAGTTTTCCTAATAAACCAATGTTTCTAGTTAAAACCAGCCTATTAATCTAGAAATCATATTTCCATGGTTCGAAAATATCCGTGTAAAGCAAGCTTGGGTTTACCCAACAACCCCAACTTTAAAAGGACTTCAGTTCTTACCAAATTATGTGAGGGGTTTGACTAGGGTCTCATCTAACTTAAATGGACTTATACATATAACTCATATATCTATACATACATATATATATATATATATACATATAGTTACTATAACTAAATGGCATGATATGGACTACCCAATCAAATTGGGCCTAAGCCTATAACCATCCATCATGCAAGCCCACACATTCTCCTAACCATGCAGTCTTTAATGGATATATGTAAGCACATCATTTTGTTCATGAAATCTTATAGATCCTAACATGGAAACCTAATCCGATCCTAACATGGAAACCTAATCCAACACTTGGATCTAAGCCCAATCTAACACTTAGATTTACTGTCTTCCTTTTACTAACTTGGCTAAAATTACTAATGTATGGTATTTCGATTGGAATTAATATTAATCTAAATAACATAAAATCCTGATTCCAGAAATTAATTTATAATTAATTTACCTTAAAATAATTATTAGATGTTCAAAATTAAACAACTTCAATTTTGTCATACATGCCAATTTTCTAGTCGTACTAAAAAATCTATTGCTCTACTAAATTTAATTCAAATTTAATTCCTATAATCTACCAAAATTTACAGAACATCAAATCATCATTCCAAGCATCTCAAGGTCGTTTCATGATGATCAAAATAATTTATGAATCACCCAAAAATTATCATGATCACTGAAACACCGATACGACACTAAAAACGACAAACATGACTTCTAAAATTTTCTAGAAATAAAATTTTGAGAAAAATCATTTAGGCATGCATAAAACATCAAATTAACACATTGTTATCATATAAAAATATTTTTAAGGTTCTGGAACCGAAATATAAATATACAAAAACATCAAACAAAACATATCCTACAATTTATGGAAACTGTCCAGATCTGGAAAATTGTTTGATAAAATTATTAAAACATTTTTAATAATTATAAAAAAAATAAGGAGGCACAAAAATATCCCAAATATATTAACATAATTTTTTCAGATTCAAATTCTATGAAAATCATGTGTAACCTCAACAGTTTAGCCAATAGATATCACATGCCCAACAAAAAGACAGATTTCATACATGTTCTTGCAAAATCGAAATTAAATATTTTAATTACATTAAAATTATTTTGAATCACACTAAATCATTTACAGACATTTTATGAACATATTCGTGAAATAAAATTATGAAAAATATTTTTCTATAATTAATTTCGAACAAAACATTACGGGAACCTAAACTGTCATAACCATGAAAACAATTTTCACATGTCATGTATTCTACATCTAACAAGGCACAAGATGGCCCTAATACCACTGTTAGGCTCTGATCATGCATCTCATACATAACGTACATCAAATATATGCATTAGAAATAAAATGGAACCTCAAAAACCAGATCTACTCATGCATATATATATAGAAAAACAAAAACATGAAATGTAAGACGTTTACATTCCTTTCTGACGATCTCCTTTGTTCTCTAATCTTCTCCACGTTGGGTTGTCGTAAACTACAACGATCAACACAGACTCTCTCTAATGAAATTACACATGAATATAGAAGGATGAAACTTAATAGGAGATGGCTAGAATTCTTTCTTTGTGCTAGCAAAGATAAGAACTTTTGAGAGAGTTAGAGAGAAAAAGTGTGTGTAAGAAAAAGAACCTATCTTTTTCATTTTGTGTCTTACACAAGATGCACGAAAATCATCTCAATTTTCTACACTATTTGGCCTCCATAACCCCCATCACTAATGGAAAGTTATGGGAAGTTAATGTTCATGAATAGCATGCATTAATGGAAGTTATAGGAAGTTAATGACCATAAATAGCTTGCATTAATAGAAGCCAAAAACATTTGTTTCTAATCCATTCGATGCAACGTTTTCTACCATGATCACATTGCGATACAATCCCAAAATACTCTCTCATATCTTGAATCACCATTGAAGACCATTTTACTCATCCTTTGAATCTCCTACGTGTGTGACCCGTTAGGTTCCTGGTTATATTGACCACTTGAATTAACACTTAATTCAAGTAAATCAAGAGCGATACCAAGCAACACGTCATGACTTCCAATTGATTGGAAAGTCAGTGGTTTGACTACGAACCCTTCCATATGCGATGTTGCCTTGCAATTTGTCCTTTCACCATCTATACCCCACTTGGTTTAAAGTATGGTCAAAGTGTCAACTTCCACTAGACTAATTATGTCACATCTAGTCTACGTGATATTAGATCTTGTCCTTAGGATCTCATTACTTTATGTATCATTGAAGACTCTCTTCATGACACATATCTGCTTTGGCCAGAGACTCCCGAGTGATGACCCCGACAAGAGGCCTTAGGTATCATCTCCTTCTATTAAGAGTGGTGAATCCTTTATTAACTACTCAATTACCTCTAAATACCTCAAGCTGTACCCAATCACCACCCTATGAGTAACCCCTGAAAGGCACCGATGAATGGAGTCAAAACACAAGATCAGTATCTGATATATCCTTGAGTTCCTCAAGTCAAAGTATACTTGCACCATTAGTATGGTGAGACTATCATTGATCCTAGAATAGAATATCCATACGATTGTCTCATAGTAGGTCAATCCAATGTACTTACTACCCTTAGTAAGCATCCACATGTTAACTCTAAACAACTCATGTCTACAGCTTATGAGATCTACTACTTGATCTAATTAAGGAGTATAACATGCGCTAGTCTATTCGAATTAATGATATCCAATCTCATTAATCCTATGAATATGGAAAGTTTGGATATTAATATAATTACACATGATAGGAATCTCGTTATCATGATCTCATCATGATTTCCTCCATGCTATGTTTTGTATCAAACACTTCATTAAATCAACTTATGATCAACATCAAATCCATAAATATATGAACATCGAAATTATGAAAAATGCCTTTATTAATCATAAAATGATTCATACAATAAGTGCTAAAGGTGATTGTCTTTAAAGCACTTCTCTAACAAAATGTTCAAAAGTAGTAAAGGTATAAGGCAAGGTCATCCTATGTCACCTTACCTCTTTGGTTTGGTGATTGAGATGCTTAATAGGCTTCTCTAGAAGGTGGTAAAGAGTACTAAGGGCTTTAAATTTCATTATAAGTGTATAAGGTTTACTTATGACATATTTACTTTGCTGATGATCATATAATACCTTATAAACCTGACCCTACTTCTGTCTTAACTCTCATGAAGGCCCTTAAAATGTTTAACAGGATGTTTGGTCTTTAAATGAATTGTTCCAAAGTTGGTTTATTCCTTTTTCATAAAGCTACTAATTTGGATTCCAACTTGGTCCCTTTTACAATTTTTAATGTTCAGAAGCTCCTAATGATGTATCTTTGTATTCCTACCTAAAGTTTCAGATTCAAATCTATAGATTATGTTTGCCCAATTGGTAAGTTTAATCACATAATTGCTTTTTTAAGTGTTAAGAATATCTCCATTTTTGGAAGGGCTCATCTCATTACATCCATTTTAAATTCTATTAATATCTATTGGGCAACTCATATTGCTTCCCTTACGAAAGTTATTAAAGATATTGACATAATTTTAAACAGGTTCCTATAGACAAGCTACAAAGGCAACCTTTTCAAAGTAAAGATGAGATGAAGGGATATTTGTTTACTGAAAATTCAGGGTGGACTCAGTATAATCTTTCTGAAGGCTTTTAAGTTTGTATTAATGTCTAAAGCTTATAAAGACTCTTTACTGAAAAGGAGGCCTTATGGTGTTGTTTGATCCTCATATATTTCATTAAAAATATGAAACTATGGAGCTTTATCTCAGATAATATGTTTTCTACCATTTTGAAGGTTTTTTTTAAACTGAGAGGAAATTTGAGGCCTCACTTTATCAATCTTATTGGCAATGGAGAAACTACTTCCTTTTGGTTTGATAATTGGTTGTTAGTGGGACCTTTGAAAGATCTACATCAAGATAATGCATTAAAACCCCTAATACAACAATAAGAAATAGTAGCTCAAGCTCTTACAAGAAAGGATCTGATCATAAATGCTTCAATCTAATCTTCTATAAAAACCGAAACCCTACAGATTAGTCGTAACTTAGATTATGTTATTGTCATATGGAAACATACCACCAATGGTGTGTTCATAAATTTGTCATACAGGAAAGTATTTGTCAATAACCTTCCAGTTCTTCCATTGACAAAAATAGTCTAGTCTAACCATCTTCAGCCGAAAGCATTAACAATCCTTTGGCTTACAATGCTAAACAAGCTTCCTACTGTTAATAAGATTGCAAGGTTTACTTATCTAACTAATTCATGTTATCTTTACAAAGGGGATGAGGAAAACTTATACCATCTTTTCTTTAAATACAATTATGCCAGAGATTCTTAGAAATCATTGATTCCAAAGTGTTGTTTAAGTGAATTTCTAGAAGTTATAAGTTAAATAAAGCCTTGATGTGCTGATTTGAGATTTTAAAATAAAACTATCAAATGGTGCTTTTACATCTCTCTTTCTATCCTAAGCCTCGATAATTTGGAATGAAAGGAACAACATAATTTTTCATGACAAGTGCCTCTCTAGTGAGCATGTTTATACATATCTATTTCAACAGACTAAAGCTCACATTAGCATATATAGACATAAGGATTTAGAATTGCATTGTCTCAATGATGTCTAGAGAGTATAAACACAGTCCTGAGTTATATTTGCCTTAAATATTTGTTTGATGTAATCTTATAATGCTTCTATATCTTGACATTACAAGGTGATTGTACTGATATCAGCTATGCTGCCTTTTGTGGCCTAATTTAATTTAACTTTTCCATAAAAAAGGATAGTTTGTTCACTACAATAGAACAAACTATTAACTACGTTTTCTTTGGTGATGAAATGAAAATCGTTGTTAAATGTGGACTTTTGGCAACTATTTCAAAATTCATCACATAAAGTATTGGTTTTGGCAATGTTATATGCTATTGTCACTTAAAGATTTTATTTAGCGACGAAATTTTTGAGTCGTCGGGAAAAAGCACCTAATTTTATGACAATTTTCCTATTTCACCACCAAAGGTTAGGCATTTGGCGATGATAAATGGAAACTTCGCACAAAACTAGAACCTTTTGCGATGTAATAGTAATTCATCGCAAAATGTGAACTTTTTGCCACTAAACCTTATAGTCATCGCTAAAGGTCGATATTAAATAATTTATAATTAATTATGTTAATTTGATAATTTTTAATGGTAATTGTGCTTAATAATCCTATGTATGATTATAATTGACATTTATATACGGTTTTTCATATTTTTATTTGCCCTCTTTATAAATTTGTTTAAATATTTATATAGTCAATGCTTTAAAATTATACAAATTATCTTTTTGGATATAAAAAACTAATCATAAATAAAATTTTAATAATAATAAGATAAGAAATAAAAAATTTAAGTTGAATACTATTCTTAAATCTGAAAATTGTAAAATGTTTTCAAAGTTTTAAACATATTGTTGAAAAAAGTATGCATGGTAGGTAATTTAAATTTTGAAAAGTGAATATTTTTTGGATATAACAAGATAAACATTCCTAAAATTTTAATGTTAATAAGAACAAAAAATCATAAATATAAGTTTACTACTATTCTTAATCATTAATATTTATAAACAATAAAATAATAATACATATAAATATTGGAATATGGTAAGTAATATAATATAAAGATATATATGGTAAGTAGTACAAGAAGTTAATTAGAAGTTTAGGAATTCTTACAGAAAAAATAATAAATAAAGTTTCATACCTAATATTCTATTGAAAAGTAAAAGAAATAAATATTTTTTTAGATTTCAAGTGACATTAGAGCCATCAGAAAAGGTAAAGGGGTTGCCAATGTCTGGATTCCCAAGAAGCCTCCTTGCACATTCCAAGCCATCAATTGAAATAGTTAAAAATTATCCCTCAAGGTTTGGTGAATTGACACCCCTTTCTAATAACTTCTTTGCTTTAAATAAATTTGTAAAAAATACAGTGAACGATTTTCCAGATCAAGTATGGACGATGGTACTAGATGAATCACACATACTAAGCATTTCAAATAATGAACAAAGATAATAAAACAATCAAAGATACATGAAACAATATTAGGAAGTCAAATTTTATCATATAAATACTCAATTGATAAACTCCATGATCGTCACGATGAACAGACATAGTTTTTGCATTCAACCACTGTTCCTAAACAACTAATTTCCCTAATCCTGTACGAACCATAGGGGACATCACCCTTGCCTCCATTTCCATTTATGTTCTTTTAAATATTTAAGGAAGCTTAACACAACATATAGTATATACAATCAAATGTTCATATAATATCTTCATAACAGAAAATGAGATACTGATAAGAAAGAAAGAGAGGTAGTTTGGATGACACTAAGAACTTTGAGGAAGAATATCGGTCATAGAAGGCCAGTGGTTATTTGTGTATAACGAGGGGATTTGTTCTGTATTGATTTGTTCTTCATTAGGACAATTTTGCCACATTCCTCCCAACGGAGCTCATTTCCACCATCAGAAACTAATCACGACATTGACATTCTATAATGAATTAATGTTAATAGTTTAATTTTTAAATTCAATAGAATAATTCTTATTTGAATTTCCGACATTCTAATAATGTTAACTTTATGATTTAGCTTTAAATTATCTTAGTAATTACCTTGTTAGTTTTGAGCAACTAAATTATATATATGTTTTCAAATATGTGTATGTTAAAAGATTTGGTCTTTAAGAATAAGAGTAATAGGTTGCTACTTTTGAGTTTTAATTGTTATGTCTAACACAAAAACACAATTGCACACATTTCTAGATTTGACCATTTGACTTTTAATTATTATGTGTAATCACAACCTCATTACACGTTGGAATAAAGTCACTTTAATGGATACATCTATATACTATAAGTGGTACAATCAAATGTAAATATGTACATAAATTAGATAATTATAGAACTAGCTTTCATTGAAGCATTTCATCAAATAGTTAGGAGTCTTTTGTCAAACAAGCATGGAAGGTAGGAAGAAAACATCGACCTATACACATCATACAAAGAAACACAAGAAAACATCTTCCAAACATAAACGCAAACAAAAATGCATACACCATAAGCATAACACAAAACTCACAATAAACTCCTAAACGTAGCAGTAAAATAGAGCACTAGAAGGAGGGCTTGAAAATAGAAAAGAAGAACAATACCAACATAGGTAATGAAGCGCCTTCATCGATGACAAACACAACAAAAGAGACGATCACAACAGAGGGAATGATGCTTATTGGACAGTGAATGAAGAGGAATGTTGATAGCTAACACAGAAACAAAGAAAGGTTTGATTTTGTGTTAATAGCCTAGTAGAAATCGACGTCATTTCTTATTAATCAAAATGACATCTTAGTCGATTTATTTAGAATAAATATACCATTTGGCATCAAATAAAAAGCTATCACGAAATGGTGGAAATGGTGGGCCATTACCATTACCATTTGGCTTCACCTTTGGTAATGGCATGAAGATAACATTATATTAACTACCATATATAATTATATCTATTGCAATGTAATTAAAAAATAATTACAATATAGTAAACAATGGAAATCAATATTAAATATTAATATGATATTATTAATAATCAAATTAAATTTTATTAACAATGATTGTAAGTGTAAAAATAAATTTAGTAAACAACAATGTTATTTTAAAAATTTATAAAACAAACAACACAAAATTAATTTTTATTACATAAATTAATTCTTTTTATTAATGTCTTTTAAAATATATGATTTGAAAATTTTATATGGTGAGAAAAACTTTCATTACTCAAATGAAATTAGATTAAATTTTCTGTAAATTTTATATTACAAATAGGAAATTTTATAAATATAAAATCTGAAATAATAAATTATTTGTTCTTATTAAAGTTTTTCAAAATATATGATTTGAAAATATATAAATGGTCTAACAAAATTTTATTTACTATCTATAAATTGAATACTATTTTATATAATTTATATGTTAGCAAAAATTTTGGAAAATATAAAAATTATAAAGATTTGGCCACTAATAAGGCCATTCATTGCTAAATATAACATTTAGCGAAGAATTACATGCAACCTCATTAAAAGGTCTAAATTGTATCAAGATTTCGCTAAAAGGTTTATGTTGTATAAAGATTTAGCAATCTACAGCCTATTCACCGCAAAAATATCATCTTTAGCGACCAATTAGAAATTGCTTTGCGAAAAGGTTGACTATGTGTAAACAATTTATGACTATTTTTCTGAGTTCATCATTGAAAAATTTGTTTACCAACGAATTTTGCACGATGTCACTAAAAGGTTAATTTTGTATAAAGATTTGGTGATTATTTTTGTAATTCGTTGCTAAATGTTGATACATATATGATAAAAAAACGTCATGTCCTTTACTTTTTTTAACCGTTTAGTCTGTGCATACATTTGGTGATGTTTTCAGAAAGCATTGCCAAATGTTGTATAGTTTAAAAAAATGGAAACAACTTCATTTGTTCAACAACAAAAGATGTCATTTTACTGTTTGTGTTATCACAAAGGCCCAACCCCCCATTTTTCCCACCCTCTCGCATGCTCATTTCTTCTTCATTTCCCCCTGATTGCATGACCTTCTGTCTTCTTGGTTTTGTATGCTTTTGTATTCTCCTGTTTTCATCGTTCTGATTATCCATCGAGGTAATTTGTGGTTCTTTTTTTATTTAGATTGCCTTCTTCTTCCTTTCATGTGTTTTGAAGCTGTTATGTTCGATTTTGAAATGACGATTACATATGCATTCACTGTATAGTTTTAGGTTGTGTGGGAATGGATGTAGCATGGAATGTGTTAATGTTAGTGATGAAAGGGAAAACATATGATTTGCATTTGAATCTTAGGATAAATTTTTCATGTTTTTAAGGTGTTTGATGACATGTTTGTAACAATTATCATAAATAAGATAATTATGTTCATTAACTACACAATGGTACCCATTCATTAACTCCACATTAGTACCCACCACTAACCTTCTTTTTTCCACTATAACAAGCTATTAAATCAAGTATATATTGAAGCATTAAACTCGACTTGCTTAAAGTTTTTTATTACCCTCCACAACATCACATCCTCCTCCCAAATCTGATTAATCTCCTGTAATAAAATGCTTTGTTGAGAAACCATTATGTTGCACAATTCACCACTTTAGACTCTAAACAATCCATTAACAGTGTTATCCACTCTATTTTTTATATTATTTTCAAATTAAATCTAATCAATTTTGGTAACTATGACTGTAGAAAATTAGTATTTATCTTCTATTCTATCAAATGCTTTAAAATTTTATAGTTTGTTTTCAACATATACCTCCTGCCAAGCAAATAATGAGATGACTGCCTAAAAGCCATCAACTATTTTTCATATAATGACAAATGCAAGTACTTTTTAGATAATGTATTGCTAACATAAGCAATATGTTGTGCCTTCTTGTAAAAAAACAACTCCCCATCCTATTCCCATTTACATATGCTTCAATCACAATTTCCTTACTAAAGTCAGTCAGGGTCGACAATCATCCATCTTTGTCCTTTTTCATTGTAGTCTGCCAGGTTGACCATCTGTCTAGGTAAATTGTCCAACTAATGTCTATCATATGCTTTTGTTTTGTGTCAATACAAAGGATGTGATTTTTTGTGTTGTTCTTTGCAATATTATTAGAATCATTAATGAGTTTTTATGTTCCGCATTGATTATATAGGTTGGAAACTCAAGATGGAGCTCCCGTGAGGCTTATCAGTGAAATATTTCAAGATCCTAAGAGTCCTAATGAGAACTTGCTTTCACAATTCATATGGTGCAACAATGCCTCGTGCTATAGTATTTGTTTAAAGTCAAACTTAATTTATAAACTTGTACTGAATAATAGAGACATAGTAACATTAGAAATTCACCTACAATTATAGACAATTCTTTGCATAATAAACCCTTAGGATGGTATATAGGCTGCAAAATCGTGATGCATCTCCCAAGAGGCTTATCAGTAAAATGTTCCACAAGCTTAGGAGTCACAGCGAGAACTTGCTTTCTTGATTCATATGGTGTAAAAATGCCATATACCATAGTGTTTGTTTAAATTCAAACTTAATTTATGAACTTGTACTGATTAATAGAGTAGTAACTTTTATTGATTTATCATTTATTAGCATTTCACTTAATAATTTAGTTATTTACTTTAAATTGTATGTCTAGATGGATAAAAGGTCTCATCAGAAATGGTCCACTGAATACATAAGAGGAGTAACGACTTTCATGCAATTTGTAAAGGATCAAATGGGTGATGAATGACGTATTCATTATCCATGTATAGATTGCCTAAACATCGACATTCAAGTCAAGATGTGGTATATAATCAATTTGCTAATATAAGGTATAGAAAAATTCTATACACCATGGCTTTATTATGGCAAATGTAAGGAAGCAAATTGTAGTAGAAGTGTTGGTACAAGTGTTGATGATAGTAACAATAATGATGTAGATGATGGTGATGGTGATGATGATGATGAGATTAACAAGATGTTAGAGGGTTATAGGAATTATATAGAGACTATGAACGAAATTGGTTTTCCTAACATAATTGGTAGTATTACAGAAGATAATTTTAGGAAGTTATTAAAAGTTGCTCAAGAAGAATTATATCCAAGGTGCTCGAATTTCTCACTATTAAGTTGTTGCATTTAAAGGTATATAATAAATGGAGTAACAAGTATTTTGACATGTTAATTGACTTTCTCAATGATGCATTACTTGTTAGACACAAATTGCCCAATTCTTACTATGTTGCAAAGAAATTATTAAGGGAACTTAGATTAGAAATATATATCAATACATGCTTGTAAGTATGATTATGTTATATTTTAGAAGGACAGTAAAGATCTTGAAGAGTGCCTATTTATGGTACATTAAGGTGACGAGTGGATGATGGGAGAGGAAAAAAGATACCACATAAAATCTTGGGATACTTTCCTATTAAACCAAAACTAGAAAGGCTTTTTATGTCAACAAAAAAAAACAATAGATATGACGTGGCATAAAGAGAAACACATTGATGATAACATTATGCGTCATCCAATAGATTCAATGGCATGGAAAGACTTTGATGGAAAGTTTCCATGGTTTGCATATGATTGTCGTAATGTTCGAATTTAGCCTCAGATGGATTTAATTCTTTTGATAATATGAGTACTTCTTATAATATATGGCTGGCAATTCTAGTTTCATACAATTTACCTCCATAGAAGTGTATGAAGGAGCCTTTTATGTTATTATCTTTGCTTATCCTAGGAGCTACTACTCCTTGTAAGGATATCAATGTATGCATGCAACCATTAATTGATAACTTAAACAATCTATAGGAAATTAGATTAGAAACCTTTGATGTTGTACAAGGTGAAACATTTATAATGCATGCGACTATTTTTTAAACTAGAAATGATTTTCTAGCTTATGAAAATTTGACTGGATTTAGCACAAAAGAGTATATGGAATGTCTTTCGTATAACCATCAAACTTATTCCATGAGGCTACAAAGTAAAATTTGTTATACCGGACATTGTCGTTATTTGGAACATAGGCATAGATGGCGAAGAAGCAAATTGTTTAATGGCAAAGTAGAATTTGGTGAAGCTCCTTTATAATTGTTTGGGGATGATATGGTGAAGCATATTTTTCAATTTGTCGTATTGGAAGGAACTGCTGTTGAGGTATAAACTTGATTTGATGCCACTACAAGAATAATATAGAATCTGCGACGTTTTAAAAATGTCGCAGAATGCTAAAAAATGTCGCAGAATCAAATTTGTGACATTTTAAAAAATGTCGCGGATTGTGGTGTAGGCAATAGGTTTCTGTGACGTTTTACGTAAACATCACTAAAAGTGTTTACTTTTGGCGACGTTAGGAAAAAACGTCGTGGAATCATCAAGATTCTGCGAAGTTTAAACGTCGCGGAATCCATAATATTCTGTGACATTTTCATAAACGTCACGGAAAGGTATATTCTGCAACGTTTTATGTGTTGAGGAAAACTTCGCAAAATATAGCATTCCATAAAACGTCGCATATTGCCCTTTCTTGTATTTAATTTATTAACCCAAAATAAATTTAATTTAATAATTTTTCAAATTAAATATTAATTTTAAATCTTATATATTTAATAATTAACCAATATTATTTAATATTGAATTTTATTTATTTAATAATTCTTAAAATTTTTATTTTATCATTAATTTGAATAATTATTTATGTATCACAAGAATTTCACAAGAATATCACAGTTTAATAAAACGTCGCAGATTGCCCTTTCTTGTATTTAATTTTTTACCCCAAAATAAATTTAATTTAATAAATTTTCAAATTAAAT
>JANQBM010000002.1:6530973-6542644 GCA_025594535.1 Erythroxylum domingense | reverse complement strand
TTCGAGTAGGAGGTACTCGTGTCTTTTGTTAACATTTTGGTGAGAGTTAATGAAAGAGGTAGCTTCGGCTACATTTAGAAGTCTCTTGTTGCTTTCTTTATTCTGTTACACTTATGTTCTTTTCGTGTGTGAGGGAAACACTTAAACACCTATGTGCGAGTGAGGTATTCGAGGGCTAACGGAATTGTTCGGCGATATTCACGTGAGAAGGCTGAATCTTGCTTAAGCAGACCGAAGCGGGATTGCCGCACTAAGGTGGGCGTGACTTGTGGCAAAAGTTCAGGTCCAAAGTAGACCTTTGTGACACCTTGTATGGCTTCAACTAGAGTATTTAACACACTGATGGTGTATCAGAACAAAGTTACTTTTTCACCCCAAGCATACGAACAAAATTTCTTTGCATGATTTAAAAATGAGAATCTTTAACATGGACATTAAACAACAGAGATGTGTAAATCATAGAAACATATGATACACTCCTTTTTGCTACTAGCATCAAATGCTTTATCCATCGTTTGGGTCTGTGAAGAATCGCAAAGGTATTCCCTTCTGTTTGCTTCCAACTTAATATGCGACTGCACAAAGTTAGTCAAGGTAAACAAAATCAAATAAAAACTGTATTATTTAGGGGATTCCTTTAGAACTCAGCAAGAAATTCAGGATTACCTTAAAGTGCTTTTGCTAACATCTCGTTCTTCTCATATAAATCTCCCCATCTTAGATTACCTAACGAATTGTTTATCTGTCGAAGATATAAACTCAAAATAAATGTGTTATTATCTAGAAGTTTGTTTAGTATCTTAAGAGGTATGTTTTGGTTTCTTAAGTAAGTCTAAGAGTTGTTTTTGTACTTTTGTAAGTATTATTCTGCTTTAATAAAATATACAGAGGCTTCAACCTTATCGAGCACTTCTAGCTTATCTCTGTTTTCTCCTCTAGGTTTCTTCGTTTCTATCTCTATTTTCTAACAAAGTTATATCAGAGCATAACCCAAAACAAGTCTCGACTTTCTCTTAAAAAAACACCCACTACGTTTTTGACTAGAAAATTACTCTTTAAAGCTAGAGTTGTGCAATCACCTGGTTAGTGAATGAGTAGGACGTCACGAAACTTGGGTAACTGATGACAAATCCTAAACTAAAATCCCTGGGGCGAAGTGAGTCAAATTAAATCAGTCGACGAAAAACAAAATAGCAGAGGGAAGTAAGCTTGACGACAAAGGGTTTTAAAGGCTGTGGATTTTTGGAGTTGTTCTCGTCTCTTTCTTCTTATTTCTGTTTCTTTTCTACATTGCTGCATTAATGTATTTCCTTTGAATTTTCTCAACAACTTTCAATTTTCTCTCAAAACCCATGAAACCCACTAGATTTTCGAATCTTTACGTTGGTCCCTCCTTCATTATTCACAACCTCAACAAGGGATTCTGTTGTACGTGGTCCTTCATACTTTCTGGGTTCCAAAGATCCCTTAAGAAACTATTGGATTGTTGGGCAACCGGAACTAGCTCTTTTCCCTTTTGAACAACCGAGCGTGTCTTTTTACTTGGAGGTCGCTTCAGGTTCACTGTGAAGCTCAGGAAGATCAAACTTGAGGGACTGAAGGGGAGGTGAGTGGAGGCAGATAGCAGGGATTTTTTTGGTCCAAGAGGAAGAGGCATATTTCATGGTTTTGGACGTGAAAATTGTCAAGGTGGTGAAAGAAAAGATGGTGTATAGCATCTTTCTTATTGATTACCAAATCAGATTTATGAAGGTTGTATTTATGAGAAGCATTTAAGAAATAGCTATCCAAAGGAGTCATTTTCAAGATCAACAAAGCCACTCTAACTTGTACATGTTGATATATATGGCCCAATTAATCTTCTCTCTCTCTTAGTAAGAACAAGTATTTCTTGTTGTTTATTGATGATTTTAGTAAAATAAAATAACTTAGGTTTATTGTTTAAAGGAGAAATCTAAAGCTTTTAAGATTTTAAAATATTTAAAATACTGGTGGAAAATGAAAGTGACTATTTGATTAAAGCCTTGAGAATAGATAGAAGTGGTGAATTCACTTTCAAACAATTTGATGATTTTTGCAAATCTCATGGAATTAAAAGATTCTTGATAATTCCAAGGTCGCCACAACAAAATGGTATTGTGGAGAGAAAGAACATAACCATTCTTGACATGACTAGAAGCATGTAAAGAGCAAACACATGCCTAAAGAATTCTAGACAGAAGCTATATTTTTAGCAGTATATTTGAGCAACGGATGTCCTACAGAAAGCTTGCATAAAATTACTCCTCAAGAGGCGTGGAGTGGTAAAAAACCCGCTCTTTCTCAGTTAAGAGTTTTTGGTTGTGTTGTGTATGCTCATGTTGCTGATGAAACAAGAGTAAAGCTAGATGATAAAAATGAGAAGCTTGTGTTTATTGACTATGATGCAAAGTCAAAGGGTTATAGATTTTATAATCTTGGAAGCAAGAAGATTGTTGTGAGCCGAGATGTCAAGTTTGATGAAGATGATTGCTGGAACTAGGAAAATCAAGAGGAAGATTATAACTTTCTTCCAATGTTTGATATTGAATTTATTCAAAATGAAAATGAATAGCCTATGTCTCTTAAAGTGTCTTCTCCAGTAGCAACTCATATTGATTTGAGTTCTTCAAGCTCCTCCGAAAGGCCTCAAAAGATAAGAAGTCTTAAAGACATTTATTCAAACACTAATGAAATCAACGATTCTGCTCTCTTTTGTTTGTTGCAGGTGCAGGACCATTAAACTTTGAAGATGCAGTAGAAGATCAAAAATGGAGAAAGGCCACAGATGAAGAAATAATTTCCATTCACAAAAATGATACATGGAGATTGGAAATTATTCTAAAAGATAAGCATGTTGTTGGTGTCAAATGGATTTAGAAAATCAAGAAAAATGAAAGAGGAGAAGTGGAGAAGTTCAAAGCTAGGTTGGTTGCTGAGGGTTATAGCGAACAACGAGGCATTGATTATGATGAAGTCTTTGGTCCAGTTGCTCGTTTGAAAATAATCAGATTAATCATGGCATTAGTTGCACAAAACTAATGAAGAATTTATCAAATGCATGCCAAATTTGCATTCTTGAATGGACATTTGGAGGAGGATGTTTATATTGAACAACCTCCCATTTATGTTTTCAAAGGTCATGAAGATAAAGTGTTGAAATTGAAGAAGACCTTATATGATTTAAAACAAGCCCTAAGAACTTGGTACAACCACATTGATAATTACTTTTCTCAAAAGAAGTTTATAAAATGTCCACATGATTATGGAATTTATTTGAAGAAAAAGGAGAATGGCGATATATTAATTGTTTGTTTGTATGTTGATGATTTGATTTTCACAGGAAACAATTTAGCCTTATTTAATGAATTTAAAAAGGACATGAGTGCAGAATTTGAGATAACTGATGTACGGCTTACGTCGTATTATCTTGGAATTGAAGTGAAGCAATCTGATGAAGGCATTTTTATCTCACAATAAAATTATGCAATGAAGATTTTGAAAGAATTCAACATGGAAAATTATCTACGGGTTTCTACACCAGTCGAATGTGGAGTAAAGCTGTCAAGATTTAATGATAAAAAGATGGATTCAACTATGTACAGACAACTTACTGAAAATTTGAGATACTTGACTAGTTCTAGACCTGATGTTCTTTATAGAGTTAGAATTACTAGCCGATATATGGAGTCTCCAACTGTCACTCATTTTAAGGCTGGTAAAAGGATTTTGCGATATGTTAAAAGAACTCTTGATTATGGCTTGTTTTATTCATCTTCCAAGAATTACAATTTGGTTGGTTACTGCAATAGTGATTGGAGAGGTAATGTTGATGATAGAAAAAGTACTATTGGTTTTCTATTTAGATCTGGAGATGTTGTATTTACTTGGAGTTCAAAAAAGCAACCCATCGTAACTCTTTCAACATGTGAAGCTGAGTATGTGGCTGCTGCTGTTTGTGATTGTCATACTATATGGTTGAGAAATTGTTAAAAACCATGTAGATGTCACAAGAAGAAGCTACTAAGATTTTTGTTGACAACAAATCTACAATTGCATTAGGAAAAAAAAATCCTATTTTTCATGATAAGAGCAAACATATAGTTACAAGATTTCATTTTATATCAGAGTATATGAATAAGAAAGAAGTGCAACTTAAATATATAAAATCTCATGATCAAATTACAGACATATTCACCAAGGCATTGAGTGCTGAAGATTTTGCAAGATTAAGAGCAAGATTCGGCATAACCAAATTTTGAGTTTAAGAAGAGTGTTGAAGATATAAAGTCAAAATAAATGTGTTATTATCTCTACAAGTTTGTTTAGTTTCTTAAGAGGTAAGTTTCATTTCTTGAGTAAGTCTAAGAGTTGTTTTTGTACTTTTATAAGTATTATTCTGCTGTAATGAAATGTACAGAGGCTCCAACAATATCAACCACTTCTAGTTTATCTCTGTTTTCTCCTCTGGGTTTCTTCGTTTCTATCTCTATTTTCTAACATTCTCAGCAGTGAAATTTCCAACTACACCCTCACAGATTCCCTAGCTAGGCCCAACAACAATGCCTTTTCATGGGAAATCGATGTTTTCCTGGCCCACTTAGAATACATCTCTACAACATTCTGCCCATACGACAACAACTTGAGTGGAACAACACTTACTGCCTAAACAAAATTAAAGCTACAATCGAATCCTGCATAATGGAAACCAAAAAGGATAAACACAATTCTCTAGGATACTGAACACAATGATAAACTGGTATACCCTCAAACTTCAACGTTGACGAAGACATAATCATTTGAAGAAATATGATAAATGAAAATTGTTTTTATTTTTGTGAAATAATTCACAAAACTTATTAAGATAATCAAACCAATTAGTGGAGGAAGAATGATACATTTTATAAGTAATGGTATGAACGATTTTATAATAAGAGGTCCAATCATCATATAGTGAACAATCAGGAAATCAAGATTAAACATGGTACACTGCAAATTTTCTTTCTATAAATTTTGATTTGAAAATAAATCAAACCCAAGATATATAGACATAATGTAAATGAGACATTATTAAAGGTATTTTTCAGATGCAATAACAAGACATCTATGCCTTGCTATTGTAATAAACAAGCATTCACAAAGAGAAAGAAACAATTATGAAGTGTAAAAAAAGAAGAAATATTTGCCTTTTAAATGAATGTTTATTGAATCAGGAAACGTAGTTTTATACAAGAGATTTTCTACAATCATGCTAATCTAAAAGGCAAGTAGATAGATATACAATTAATATAATATATTTGCTAATGAATGGTTAGATATTATTGACATTCTTCTTCTTAACATTCCCCCTCAAGTTGGAGAGTGAATGTCAAGAACACCTAACTTGCGTATCATAGTTGAGAAAGCTTCCTTTCCCAATAGCTTGGTGAACACAATCGCAAGTTGATTTGTTGAGGGAATATGTTTAGTTACAAGTGACCCATCTTGTCTTTTTTCATGAATAAAATGGCAATCCATCTCTATATGTCTAGTTCTTTCATGGAAAACAGGGTTGGCAGCTATATGTAAGGCGGCTGTGTTATCACAATATAGCAATGCTGGCTTCGGATGCATTATTCTCAAATCTTTCAATAACAAGCATAGCCAAGATAATTCACAGCATGTACCTGTCATGGCTCTATATTCAGCCTCTAATGAGGAGAGAGATACAGTTTTCTGCCTCTTTGTTCAATAGGAAATAAGAGAAGATCCCCAAAAAACACAATAACCCATAGTGGATCTACGAGATATCGGACAACCAGCCCAATCCATATCAGAAAAAGCTCGCAAAGATAAATCATTATGAGAAGGGATAAACAAACCTTGTCCTGGACTATTTTTCAAGTAACGCAATACATGCAAGGTAGCTTCCATGTGTGGTCTGTATGGTGCATGAATGAATTTGCTTAACACTTGGATCGAATAGGTGATATCTGGTCAAGTAATAGTCAAATAAATTAGGCACCTAATAAGTCACCTATACTGAGACGGATTTTTAAGCAATTCACCTGAATCCGAGAGCTTTATATTTTATTCCACAGGAAAGTTCACATGTTTAGCACCCAAAAAGCCTCCATCCTTTAAAATTTCCAAAGCATATTTTCGTTGTGAGATGGAAATACGTTTCTTTGACCGAGAAACTTCAATGCCCAAAAAATACTTCAAATCGCCTAAATCTTTAATTCGAAAATGACTATGTAGAAATTGCTTGAGAGCAAATATGGCATTGACATCATTACCCGTAATAAGAATGTCATTGACATATATCAACAAAACTGTAAAAGATTTTCTTTTTTGACATGTGGATAATGAGTAATTAGCTTTAGATTGAACAAAGCCAGTGGCTTGGATAGCTTTAGAGAACTTGTCAAACCATTGTCGAGAAGCTTGCTTTAATGATTTATGAAGGCGACACACTAGATTCTCCCTCTGCCGCTGAAGATCAGGAGGTAGAGATATATAAATTTCTTCATGGAGATCGCCATGAAGAAAAGCATTGTGAACATCAAGTTAGTGAAGAGATCAATTCTGAGCAGCTGCTAAAGCCAATAAATAACGAACGGTAATCATTTGAGCAGCGTGAGAAAAGTGTCATGGTAATCTATACCTTCCAACTGTGTGTAACCTTTTGCAACTAAATGAGCTTTGAAGCACTCAATAGTGCCATCTGAGTGCCGTTTAATTTTATAAACCCAACAACAATCAATAGGCTTCTTACCAGGAGGAAGAGAAGTGAGGGACTAAGTATCGTTGGCTTCCAAAGTAACCAATTCAAATTGCATTACTTCTTGCCAATAGGAATGAGAAGCTGCTTCAGTATAAGTTGTAGGCTCAATATTTTGACTGACAGTAGCAATAAAAAAGTGATGTTGTGGTGAGTAACAATGATAAGAACAAAATTACAAAGGGGATATCACGTACCTTATAGTGGACCTAATGACAAAGGCGAAAAATGGTTGGGAGATGTTACTTGGTTGTAGACATAATCACGTAAAGTCGTGGGAGGGTGATGAGGTCTTTGAGAATGACATAAAATAGGTTAAGGAGGAGAAATATTAGGTGATGGCTGAGTAGAAACTGGAGTTGGTGGTGAGGGTGCTTGATCGGGTGGGGAGGGATCAGATACAGAAAGAGGAATCACAGGGGCTGAACTGAAGGAACTGGATGGGATGGATTCATAAGGAAAAATAGTTTCATGAAAAAAAACATCACGACTAGTGAAAATTTGGTAGGTGGCAAGGTCATAGAGCTTGTAAGCTTTCTGAACAATTGGATAACCAAGAAAAATATAGCGTTTAGCGTGAGGAGCGAATTTATGGGGGACGTTCACATTAGTAGCATAAGCAAGACACCCAAAAAGTCGGATATGGGAATAAGAAGGAATATTACCATAAAGTCTTTCAAAAGGAGTTTGGTGAGAAAGGAGTGGTGTGGGCAAACGATTAATGATATGAACAACAGTAGAAACACATTCAGCCCAAAATTGTAAAGGAAGATGGCCTTGAAATCTAAAAACTCTAGTAGACTCAAGAATATGGCGGTGCTTGCGCTCTATAACCCCATTTTGTTCAGGGTTATAGACACAAGAATGTTGATAAGTGATGCCTTTTTGTTTAAAAAATTCCCGCATAGAGGAGAATTCTCCCCCATTATTAACCCAAATGTTGGCTATAGAAACATGGAATTGTGTCTGGACAAAGGATAAAAAATTGACAAGTGTTGTGTTTCATTTTTGTGATGCATAAAAAAAACCCATGTAAATCTAGAATAATCATCCACAATAGTCAAAAAATATTTTGAACCAGAAAGAGAGGCAATTTTATAGGGCCCCCAAATGTCACAATGAATTAATTCAAAAGGTCTAATAGACGAAATTGAACTAACAGAGAAAGGAAGGCAACTTTGCTTTGCAAGTACACAAATATCACAAGCATTATTATACTAGAAAGGGAAATTTAACAAATTTTTTGCCATAAAATTTAATCTAAAGGAAGAAAAATGTCCCAAATGGCAATGCCATAACGTGGTGAGGAGGAGGTGACCTGAGAACTAGGTGAACAACAAGAGGTGGTTGCTGCTGATGGAGTTTGAGGGTGTGGCTTCTCTAATACTATCGCAACCAAGTAATAAAGTCCGTCTTGTTGTTTACCCAAGCTAATCATCCTCCTAATCGTCAAGTCCTGTAAAAAACACCAACGAGGGAAAAAGGTTACTGAATAATTGAGATCTTTGGTAACTCGACTCACAGACATTAAATCCACCTTAAAAGATGGCACACTAAGCACAATTTTTAAAGTAACAGCATAATTCATTGGTAAATTTCCAATGGATTTAATCAGAGTCTGTTCTCTACTGGGCATTGCCACTGGTGGCAAAAGGATGTACTTACTGCTATTTACAAGCAAAATTAGAGATAAAGTAATGTGGTTTGTCGTACCACTGTCGATAATTAATTGATGAAGGTGCAACACTGTTTATAACAAACCTGAGAAAACAACATTAGCTTTAGGATTGAGCGTTTTTGGGTTAGTAGATTGTGTTGTCCCTTTACGTTGCATGATAGATAAGATTTGCTAGGTTTGCAAATTAGAGAGCCCATTTTTCACCGACGATATTTCCTGCATTATTGGACTTTCTTGGACATTGTTGACTGTAGGTTAATAGCTATTGTTATGCTTAAAATGAGTGTTTCCTTGATTAGACCTTTTGGAGACATGTTTAGGATGTTCAAATGGATATCAATTCAGCTTCCAGCATATTTCTCATACATAATTGTCACGGTCACAATAAGAGCAATGTAAAGGTTTTCTATTAGAGGGGTTGGAGCGAGAAGAGGAACCTTGTCCATGTCGAACAGCTAGCGTGACTGGTTCGGCCTTTCGAACAACCATAGCTGAGTTCTTCGTCATCTCACATGCAACCCTTAGGCTTCTCTACTTATCCTCTTGTATAATGGAAGAGTAGGCCTGAGCAACATCAGGTAGTGGATTCATCAATAGAATTTACCCTCGGATTGCACTGTAGGACTCATTGAGTCCTATGAGAAACTGCATCAATCTACATCTCTTGTGGTCTACCCCACAAGAACAAACGGTGTCATTATAGGATCTTAGTTCATCCCATAATTTTTTTATCCTTGTGTAATAAGCTACAATAGTCATCTAATCTCAATCAAGACAAGCAATGTCCCTCTCAATCTGAAAAATACGAGGGGCATTACTTTTAGAAAAATGATCTAGAAGGTTTTTCCATACCTCCTAGGTGGTGGCAGAAAAAATGACATTGTCTGCAAGTTCCTGTGTGAGTGAATTGATAATCCAAAAGAGAATCATATCATCGCATTTTTTCTAAGAAGCATACTCATCTGGATTGGCTATGGCATATGGCATTGGGGTGGTCCCGTCTATGAAACCCAACTTGGATTTGGCATTCAAAGAAATCATCATGGCTCTACACCATGTCGAATAATTATCCCCATTGAGGGGTTTGGAAACAAGCACCATTCCAGGATGATCAAAATGGTGAAGAAAATATGGATTGGCAGGATCAAACTTGCCTCCATTCAATTGTTGATGTTCTGTCATGATGCTGAGAAATAGGGCAAAGAGAAAGACAAAAAGAAAGAGGGTAGAGAGCTAGGGTATCGTTTCCTGCTCTGATACCATGTAAAAAAAGAAGAAATGTTTGGCTTTTGAATGAATGTTTATTGAATCAAGAAACGTAGCTTTATACAAGCGATTTTCTACAATCATGTTAGTCTAAAAGGCAATTAGATAAATATACAATTAATACAATACATTTGCCAATGAATGGTTAGATATTATTGATGTTCTTCTTCTGAACATAAAGGCATAGTAAAATCATATCAAATTGTTACCATTACTTACCAAATGATCATAAAGTTGTTTTGATACCAATTATGGAAGGTACTTGTTCATCGCATCCTCAAACTTAATGGTGAGTATAAGTGGTGCTCTTCAATTTTTTGCTTCCAAAATGCATTAATAGTAAATAATAGTAATGCTTAATGGGAAACATGTGCAATATCTAAAGAAAATTTGGTAGAAAATATCTCTCTCTCACTGCAAATCTGAATTATATATTACAAATCTATAATACTGTCAATTTTCTATAATTTACTTACTATATAAAATTAAAATTCATTAATATTACCCAAGAAAGTGATAAGAAGCACATTCCTATCTTAACTTTGGGATTAAAACTCCAAAAGTTTTAAAGCTTTCAAAAGAAAGAAGAGAATTGTGAAGCCTTGGCATATTGGTTAGGTTCCATCCAGAATGAATATATTCATATTGTTCAGGCACTTTTGATAAATTAGATTTGGTGGAAAATCTACTGTCAAACACGCTATTGTCCAACTTACCATAAAGCACCTACAAATGCCAAGACAAATGATAATAGAAACTGCAAACAAGAAGAAACACAAAAAAATTTACCACAAGATCTTTTAGCATACCTATTTCTTTAGTGGTAATTTCAACTATTCATCTGTACTCCCCTTCAAGATCCTTAATTGATGGTTCCCATTGCAATCGAAGAGTATTAGAACACGTATTTGATCCCACATCACTTCTGGTGCATAAATACTGGCCGTCAAAATCATCATTATGTTACTTGAAATTTTCAATATTAAAATTTGGACCAAATTCATATTCCAAGCCTTTAACGTTGGAGAATCCAATGTCACCAGGGTTTATATAGTATCTGTAACTAGCACCATATTTTAACTTCGTATAAAAGCTACTTTTTTAACTTCTCATCATGTTATGATATGTTGTAGGCATTTGACCTAGTCTATATTGACTTTCAACACCATCTATTTGTTGACTTCTTATAACAAATAGAGAATCCTTTAAAAGGCTTGGTGGATTCCACAAAGGAGGAGGGACATTATGACAAAACACCATATGCCTCTATTATAAGCATTATGTGGAGTGTCTAGCTCTATTTTGAGATTTTGGATTTTGTAGCGGATAAGATCACAGTAGATGTACATCAACGTTAAAAGATAAGTACTATATGAAAGGATCAACTGAAGATAATAGAATTCAATATATCATTCCAAATATAATCTCTTATTAGTTGTGATGTAGATAATTCTTATCAGATAGAATTCTATTTAAATGAGAATTTCATGTTATTAGATAATGTGATAGTAATCTTATTGGGATAAGATATGACCTAGTTAGTTAAGTTCAGTTAGAATTTTGACTTAAATATCAAGTCGGAAGTGCCTATAAATAGCTCATTTGAGCTTGCTTTATATATGAGACAGAGAGTGCAATCTTAACGTCCAAAAGTAAGGAAAAACAAAGAGAGAACAAAAGGGTTAGATTCTTATCCTTATTTGAATGTTTTTAGAATTGGTTTGAGGGTTTGTTGATTGTGATATCAGCTTTGGTTCCAATGCTAAAACTTTATGAGAAACTTCTTTTTATGAGGGGTGAGAGATTAACTTTTCTTGTAAATCCTTATTGAATTTAGTGATTTTATTCATCAGTTTTCCCCATGGTTTTTGTAACATCCCGTTTCTAGAGAACGGGTCGGACCAGAGAAACGGGTCCAGGTGTGGTAAATTACCACATCTCATGCT
>JANQBM010000002.1:6451082-6470761 GCA_025594535.1 Erythroxylum domingense | reverse complement strand
AAATTTGTGTTGTGCTTAATATGTTGCATGAATTGAGTGAACCATTGATGATGGTTACCTCACTGAGTTCGCAAACTCACCCAAAATTGTAACATATTTTTCAGGTCCTAGAGTAGACTCCTAACTCCAGAGGGACTTTTCTAGCCGTGTAGATCGTGTTGGCGAGAGAAGTCATAGCTCACAGGTCGGTCAGCTGGGACTTTTGGGATGACCTAGATAAGATTGATGTATTCTTCCTCTTTCATATAACATTCTGTACTAAGTTGTTGTATTTATGTACAGACAGTACAGTATGGAATAATATATAAACTTTTGATTTTGATCAATGAAATGAGGAAGAGTTTGATTTTAAAAAAATATTGTAGTTTACAATTAATGCTTTATTATACAAATTGATGTGATGTCATGTGGAGTGATTGTAGTGATCACACGTAGCCCTCTCTTATCTTAAGATATGTACCGGAATGACCTGCGAGCTTTCCGGTACGTACCCTACAGTATGGAGGTGTTACACCTTATCAGTATCATGTCTTATCATTATCTACTCGAAGTCCCTAGTTAAGGTTGATGTTTAGCGTTAAAAGTTTTGTATTATACAGTGCCTAGGGCCTGACACAGGACACTATTGAGCTCTCAATGTTAAAACAGTAACTATATCTGCAATCATATGGCATGTCCCTTAAAAGTATTTTCAGGGGCTAGGTGCAGAGTGGCGCCATAACTTACCTTCAACTTGGATTTACAGGTATTCTTCGTGTGTATGATTGGTTCATGCCATAGATACTTTTGCCTAACTTTGCTATAAGCCATCTTATGCATATACTTACGGGTAGAACCTGGATATATTGGTTATTTGTTGATATGGGACAAGTTACACACACACGCGCACACACATATATATAACTTTTTATTTTATTTCATCGTTTTTCATGACTGGGGTGCTCATGGTATTTTTATCCAACATCTTTCAGATTTGGGGTTTGGGAAGCTGCAAAATGGATTGCACGAGTCCATGAATTTGCTATTTATGATCCCACGCGCCCGTTGTTGCTTAATTTAATAACAGATATAGTGGAGGAGAGAACAGATACCTGCAATGCAAGGAGTCAGCCTTAGAAGCTGCATTTTTTATTAAGATGATGCAATGCTGAGCACGTTGTTTCACTTAATCCATTGATGGATCTATTGACCTTTTTGCTGAACTGGCTATTTCTATAATGTGAAGATTGTTACTTCTTATTGTTCTCTAAAACCTTTTTACTGAACTAGCTATTTCTACATGTGAAGATTGTTACTTCTTATTGTTCTCTAGCATGACATAATTCAGCTGTCAACCAAGATACTATTAGAAGCTACCTGGTAGATCTGCACAAGATGGAATTTCCGCTTCTGTTAGTATTACGGCTTTGTTACTTGGACATGTAATGGCCATAGAGCTTTTGCAAAATTTAAGATAATTTTTATTTTCTTTTTGTACGTAAGGTAACTTACCGTTTACAATTAGGATAACTGATTATAAATTTTAAAGCTTTCTATCATGCATTGTTATTATTTTTTTTATCCACATTAATGACTATCATTAGGACATGCAGACATTATGGTCATTGATCTAAAACCATTTTATCCTAAGACGTACATAGAAGAGGAAACATTTGTCACGGATAAATCTGGAGCTAAAAGATCACTGAAATTAGAAAATAATACGGTGAGATGAAGAAGGATTCAGAATCCTAATGGAACTACATCTGTGAGTAAGAATGTAACTTATTGTGGACAATTAAAATTCTTTGTTGAGATGAATGGGTCGTATTTGTTGGTTTCTGATAATTTCAATGCTATTTTATTTTGCCTTGCATGGTTCAATTTATTTTGTATCATAGTTGACAACATCCAATAAAAGTGCAAGACTAAAGCAACTTATCTGATTTTTTTTACTTAATTGATGTTAATATTCAATCTCTAATTTATAATTAGAGAATACTTATATTTTAATCTTTAATTTAATTTAGTACTTAAGTTTATTGATCATGCGTTAAAAATTGATTATTTAATATTTACAAATTTTTTTATCTTTTTCTAATATTATTTAATTATTTAATAATTCTTTGGATAAATAAAAATATTACAATAAAATTTTATATAATTTTTAAATAATATTCACAAGTTAATTATATTACTTATTTTAAATTAAAAGATCAAATAATTTTAAATTAAGTAATTAATCAAAATATATCGATAATAAAAAATATTTATATAATTATTTTGTTAAAATATTTTAATTGTTAGTGTATCATCATCATTATCACAATTATGGTTATTATTATTATTATTATTATTATTATTATTATATGTTCTATATTTTTTATTAAAATTATAAACTTAATTTTTGTAAAATAAAAAATCTAAAATTAAAATTCTTATAAGAATATTCAACGAAATACTAAAATATATAATATTCACTCTTATAAATTTTTTTTTAAGTCATGCCTTTATAAGTCATTTTACACATAAACAGTTAATACTAAATAAATAATTTTACTAAACATTTCTAACAAACAGTTAATGCAATTCGCTGATCAATTAACTAATAAAATTAGCTATCAACTATCAGCTCATACAATTAACTGATTATCAAACAAGGCCATAAATAACTAATATTAAACAGTTAATTTTATCAAACATTTTTAACAAACAGTTAACACAATCTACTAGTCAAATCAACTGATATTGATGTATTTAGCAAACAACTGATAATGATGTATTTAGCAAACAACATATTTATCAAATCAGCTAATATGGCAATCATGACCATCAATAGCTTTTTAAAATAGTCAAAAAGTTGACTTTTAATCAATAAACTAAAAAACACTTGAAAACTTGTTCATCGATGAAAAGTCATTATTATTATAAATGATTATTTCAATAAAACTAATTTTTTAGTTAATAATAACTAATAATTACTGAATAACAATTATTTAACTTGGCTGTAACAACTTTTTTCTTCTAAATATATCAACCAATGATCATGTGTATATAAAACTAGAGCAAGAAAATGAATTACATCAGCAATTGCATGGACTCGCCAGCAGACTACTAATTAGAACATGTCCTTAAAGAACATACATATTATAATGTACGACAGACCTTATTGTCCCGTTTTAACCCATTAGAAAAGGGAAGAGTAGCTACACCTTGCTGAAACTCCCGCAACTAAGGAGCGTGGCTGCAATAGATTAGTCGAGACAATTCATGCTTTCCGTCGCCGTGACCTTCTAATAAACTAAAACAAGAAAAGCATGTCAAGACAGCTACGAAACAATTCTGTGCGAGCTGCAGAGATAATCAAAGATATTTAGATGCTTCATTCAGGATATAATTGTTCAGGAAAAAGGTTTGGTTTGAGGTGAAGAGGAGAATGAATTTTATTCAAAAAGGTTGAAAATTCAACTCTCTAAAACACAGGTAAAGCTCCAAGGTCACGTTTACTGTTACAATAATTCCCCGTTATTTATTCATAGAATAACCACATTCAAGATCGACGCTTGGAAAATTGAAAATGAAATTGACAGAAACACTTCCGGGATCATAAACGTAAAGGACATTTTACAGATCACTTTCTACGGCATAACACAAGGTATCTTTGTGACATAAAAATGAGGCAAGAAGGCTTACAGCTCCCTCATTTAGGTTGACAATTTCTTCAAGTGATGTCTCCGTACAAAGTTTTCGTCCCTTCTTCCCTTTTGCTGCAAAAATTCTTAATACTTTTGAAAGGGGAAAGGCATGCAAAAACATGGCTACATCTTCTGAAAATGTTGAATAGAAAACAAGGCTTCTAATTTGCACCATCTGTTAAGTAAAGAATACAAGCAAATCTGCCCAGAAAAATCAAATAAAATTTGCACAATGCACTTGGCCTGAAAATAAAAAGACGAATAATTTGATCAACAAAATAAAGGGCATCCACACATGGTTCATTTAATGTAAATAATACGATCACATCAATTATTTCCTGGAATTTTCTAACAACCAAATAAATACAGGTTGATATTTAGTCATGGGAAAAAAGTCACCTGTTGTACTATTCAAGTAGTATATATAGACATCTGATATATATGGAAGGTCCAATCAAATGTCTAAAATAACTCATAAAACAAATCAAATTCAACTTAGAACTGTCTCAAACTCAAATTCACAAGTTCCAGTCGTAAATCTAATGACAATTCCTCAACTCTAAACCATGTGTCCAATATACAATCACCTCGCAAAATGTGCAATTATTATAGATGGACACCCTAACACCATGCATTTTGTGTTATTGTTGTGAGATCTGTAAACGCAAACCTTGCCTCAAAATTTTTAAGACAAATCTGTTTGCAAGTATTGGACCAGAAAATCATTGCATTATGCATTCTCATCGTGTCTTATCTTTAACCTTTATGCATTCTCACGTGTCTGATCTTTAACCTACTTTTGTTCATTAAAGTCAATGTGGAAACTCCCAGCAGGGACAAATGCTTAATAACAAATAAAGACAATGAAAGTGAAATTTACATGTCCAACAATTCAAAAGTGAATTTAACATGCTCAACAATTCAAGAAACTTTTCCTTAAAGCATGAAGAAGAAAGAAGAAGAGAAAAAAAGGACATGATTACTAAACAATTCTAGAAGTTCATACCAGCAATAGAAGTCATCACATTTGCAAACTTTCCATTCAACTTGTTTGCCAAGTCCTTTGACTGCTTGGTAGCACCATCTCCAAAGGAATCAACATCAGAGAAGTCTAGAGAATTGCTGCAATATGCAATAGTCAAGATGAGAAAGTATGGGGAATCAATTTACACACGCAACAAAAGGTCAAGCCTAAAAGGGGTCTCTGATGCCAGAACTAATCAAGCCCGAAAATCATCACAAATAAATGAATGCCTTCATCACAAAGTTACGACAGAATTGGTGGAAAACACAATATCTACTGTGATTGATCAAATTTACCTAGGAAAGATATGGTTAGTAATTTAAACAGACTGAAAGTGAGAATGTTGTCTTGCCATTGTACACAGGTACCAAATGAAGCTCTGATTACAACAAAATCATAACTTCAAAAGTTGAACTATTATTGGTTTAAAACAAGCACTTTAGATGTCAATCAAAATGCATGCTTCCTAAATCAGGGGAAAAAAGGAAGAAACAGATAATGAGAAAAAAAAAAGGACCTTGTTAGAAGCAGCCTAACTGAAATGCAGAAGTCTGAAAGGGACCACATCAACTTCCGTATACTCTAATTAAGAACATTCATGATGCATCCCAAATGGTAATATCTGAAGCAATATCTGTGATAACTTACCAATTACTGGAATAAAATTTATTTGATTCTTCCGGTAACACCATCTCCTGGCAACGTGATAACTGAATTAGGGAAAAAAAGAAATGGTAAAAGGAGCAGTTTACAATTTTAAAGCTGAAATTATATGCAACAAATCTCATAAATATGAAAAGTGGAAACAGCTTTGCGAAAAGTTAATAGTGGAACATGATTTGTAAAAACATTACTAAAGTATGCTACTACCTAGAAACCAATCTAAATGGCAATAATAATCCATTACTCCAACATTTAACTTCCACAACAAGAATTTGTTGCTAACATTCTCTTGCCTATCACTCTCTGATCAGAATATTTCAATATTTGCACCATCAAAATTGATCTACCAAGAGTACCAAAAATTTGCCAACCTTTACAAGGGAAGTGCACTATTGCACCTGTGGAACATGTCAAAATGAAATCTCTTACAGTTGACAGATATGAAAGAATACCCAAACTATAAGCATGTATAAAGATCTACATTTACCTAGAAACTAAATTTCAGAACATGGAAAGGAACTGCAATGCTGTGAAGGGATGCACATTTTCAATATCTACAGCTAAAGTCTTCAGTGTGAGAATATGAAGATATTAATTTGATCTGCTAGTCAATTAAGCCCCTTCTTAAATATTGAATTTATAGTATTCATGGAAGAACATGTATGCACACTTGCCCATAACAATTTACGAACCAAATTGGTAGGGAAAGAAAACATCAGAGAGTAGTTGAGCAAATTCCAAACTAACCCTCGAACTGCTAATTCTCCTGTGATCTGTTCTTGAATACTTGCAAGATTCAAGAGTAATATCACTACTAGTTCCAGCATTTTCTTTTGTAGAGTGCAATATTCTTTCTGTAGTCTCAGTAGAAACTTGTGACTCAATAAGAGATTTCGCCGAAGTTGAATCACAAGAGGTTTTTTCTTTCTCCATAACAGATCTAGAACTTTTAGATCCAACCTTTTTGCCCACCTCAACCACAATGCAGTTACTATGCAACTCTATTGAATCAGGGGAAGTAGGAGAAACAGCCTTTTTGCGTTTTTGCCTCGAAATGATTTCTTGATTTGAATTCCTTTGGGCTCCTGCTCTCCCCATCGTTGATAAATCAACTTCCCACTGTGATGCTGGGTTCAGTGAATCATGGTTAAAATCAGCAGCCCCTACATTATCCTCTTGACCCTTCCTGACCCGTTTGGTAATTGTGCTTGCAGCCTATTTATAAGAACAATGAGAACAAGATCAGGAGAAATGACTTGCAAAGATAACTCTAAGATGAGTATCAGGTGAAACAGAAAATGAACTCAGTAAAAAGAAAACAGTTTTCTAGATGTATACCAGATAGGTTTGCGATTTCAGAGTATGAACAACTCCTTTGACAAAGCATTCACCAAAATGGAACCCAGTTTCATGTTTCAAACTATCCTGCAAATCACAAATGAATTAGAATTCAATAATATTTCAATAATTAGTATTTCAGATGTTAAGAACATGCCTCATCACACTTCTGAACTAGACTTAATTTATACAATGATGACGGCAGCATGATCATTCCAGGTGCACGTGACATTGAAACTCCGTTATGATGCAATGTATTTACAATGGAGATTCCAATCTCTGAAAGAATTTGAAGTTTCTGCATCATAACACTAGCTTAATAAAACATAAGGCCAATTAAATATACACAAGGTACAACTTATGAAGGAGAAAGAGTACTAACAGGAGTTCTCTGACAATCAAGAGCATCGTCAGCTCTTTTAACAGCACGGAAAATACTGAGCAAGTACAAGGCAGTATCATTAATCAGATCCACGTTGCCATTCACAATATTAGGATCTAATAATGCCCGTATGAGTTGAAATAGTGGACTGCAAAAGTAAGATAATACATCATAATAATTTAAATGGGCACTCCACTATACAAACCAAACTATGTTCAAATTTCACACCTACAAATCTGGGCATATACTTGTTCATCATGACATTCTTGAGGTGGAAAGTCAGTGTCATGAGCAAGAATATGGATCAAGAAAACAACGATATATGCTGGGTAATTTGTAAGTGGTACTCTTTCTGTCATTGATGCCCGGCCCATACAAGCTTCATTACTATATTGCTTGATAAATGCTTCCATGTACTTCAGTGACTACACAAAGAACAAGAGAAGAGATTGACTAAGGTAAGTACCAAAAAAAAAACTCCTTATTGTATATATATGCTGATAGTTTAGATGAGAAACAAGCATACTGCATCAAGGAGATCCTTGGAACCATCTGATGCAATCAAAGCAAAAACACATGCATATCTAATAGGTATAACACGGCAGTCCAATAGTTGGTGAGTTTTGTCCATGAATGATCTCCTAACAAAAGAAGAAGAGTCCTGAAATTTAAGAAGAGTTAAGCAAATAAATCAACATTCAGCAAGTAAAAAAAATGATCAATTGAAATAAATCAAGTCCACTATAATGAACAGAACAATATAAGAGTACACCATAACATGCACAGTTTGTTGCAACAAAGTTTTTGCAGAAATACATTCACGTGATATATAACTCTTACGATATATATAACCAGAAATAATCCCTGGAAACTGAAGAGAAGCACAACAATCCCATAAATGAAATGCATATGCTTTTATATATCAGTGTCCTCTCAATTAGAGAGTACAGACAGTATTGTGGATAGACAAGGTTTAACCTCAAATGGCTGAAAAGATAAATAATTTAATAAATTATCATCCTTCATTCTTGGTGATACCACACTGCAGCTCAAAGATGATAAAAATCAGGGAATAATCTGTCTGAAAATGATTGTATCCCTGCTGATTGAAACTTTCTACTCCAAAACCAATGGCATATAAGGCCATATATTTTCATACTATAACTTATCATTAGATAAAATGCCAAGTCAAAACATCCACTTCCAAGCCAAAACTAACGACCCTGAACTCTCCAGCAAGTAAGGGAATTTCCATCAACACTATGCCTCTTAAGACTCTTCTACAAGCTCCTCTATCCACTAAGCAGATCTTGAGCTCATTAAAAGAAAAACTTACCTTTGCCAGCAACACTGTTGACCGGAAAATCTCAGGAGAAATAAATAAATCCCATTTCCTAGAAAGCTGGAGGATTGATTTTGCTGCAGCTAATCTGATATAAGGCTTGTCTCTTTCACTGCCAAAAAGAAATTTACCATTTTATGATTAACAAATGAAGAGCATAACCAAACAATGAAATGGTTCAAAATAATGAGTCATTTCGCCACATTATCAATGCTGGTCCAGATTATCATTTTGCCGCATTTTCATGTTTTCTTTTTGGACTTTGTTTCCCCTTTCTTTTAGAAGAAATTAGAATGCAATGCAGCAGAGTCATACCAATTAAAGTGCTTTCAAAATGAATTAGCAAAAAAAAAAGGAGCAATTTGCATTTCTTCAGTTTCATTTAAAAGAAATGTTTAGCACATCCTAGCTCTAGTATGATCAATAAATAGAATGCTGTGATTGACAACTATAGATTCAAGTCAGAATACAATATAACATGCGCAAATCTGTGTTTCTGTACACTCTTCAATGTATTTCACATGTTCAAAGTAGAAGGATCATTAATGATACAAAAACCTAAGCGTCAAGTTCTCTATGATGAATATGAACTCAATAACTACAAGTTGCAGCAATTAGCAACATGTGGCAATTGCAGAGAGTGTAGGACAAAGACAATTACTTTTGCTACTTAAAATGTACCTTGCAATAATCCCATCAAAAGCATCACCAGTTTGTAGCATCTTTTCCACAATGCCCAATAAGTCACAAATGCTCCATTTGCTATTAGACCCTTGATGAGGAAGAAAACTTTTCACAAGCACTTTTAATCCATATATCTGCGGAGGTGAGAATATAACAAATAGATATCAAACAAGTGATACAGAAAATAAAGAATCGTGTCATATCCAGAACCCTTAAAGTAAAAATCTACAGTATTAAACAATTTAGATGAGTCAAAAAGAACACAAGTAAAACTAGCATAAATCACTGTACCTGCAAATTTTGTTTCACTACAAATATCAAGTATATGTCAAAGGAATACAATTAAAGATGTTATGGCTATGCAGGCTATACTTTTTCACAGCACAAGAATGATCATACCACAAGTTTACGTCAAATCCAGAGAACAATAAAAAAAGTATATATTCATCGTAAGACAAAAGTGTAGCAGAGCACATTAAACAAAATAACATGGGAACCTATCTTGGTGACAAAACCCAGGTATTACTCTTTCAAATGTGCTTCTACTCCTATCCAAACTATTGAGCTTCTAATCCTACCATTTTGCTTTCATTTTCCCGTGATCCATCTCATTTCCATTATGATACACGAAGATTTACTATAGAAAACTCAAAGTTGAGTGTTTGAATGGCAACTGATATTTATTTAGGGAACATCTTTCATATTGATGCGCCACAATCCTAAACATCCCTTATCTAGTACTCACCTTCAGTTTGCAAGAATCACTACACTCAGATGTCTCATCAGACAAAGTTGGATTGTCATTTTGTTCCACCTACACAAACAAGATTAAACAAAATATTTGGTCACATAGATTACAATATAAGCCTAACTAACAGCATTCTAATACGACATAACAACTATAGTGCAGGTTTTTCTTACTCGGAAAATGCATTCAAATATATATGATCTGATCCCATCAAAATGAGATTCAAACACAGAGATAGAATGTTGAGCAATACAACCCAAGGACTGCAAGACAGTGGGGATGTTTCGACTACTGTGTAAGAAATCCACAAGTTCCTGCAAAGTTTAGAACACAATCGTGACTGAAGCAACATGCAAATGCCCCAATGCATTAAACACCAGTAAATGCATGCAACAGGAACTGCTTGCATTGTCTCACCAAAATTCTAGTGATCAGAGAGTGAAATAGTGTACAGATCAAAAACTAACGTGAAGAACAAAATTCCAAGCAACTAAAGTTCCCCAAGGAACTAAAATTGCTAGATTGTTGCAAAAGAGAAACAAAATAACCAGAAACACCTTTCATTAAGTAAATTTCTCATAGAAGTAACAACGTCCAAACTAAATTTATAAAGGTCTTAATACTTTTGGTTTCATTCCTAAGAATGAAAGTTACAAAATCTACAAAATATTGCAGGTATTGAAATTTATACATCATTTAAGAAAAGTGTCCCAAGTAAAGAAGTGAGTAGAAATCTTGAAATCTCGTTAGCAGGTTTGTACATCAGTGTCAACTTAGGCAGAAGAAAATACTGCCTCAGCCAAACAAAAGAATTTGTATATTCCATAGCATTTTAGCTTCTCCTACATTTCCAGTGACACTGCTGATTCGTACAATTGCAAATGTCAACAATATATCCCAAAATGATTAAGGAAAGACAAAAAAGTTCCATTTTAATAATGACAATGATAACATTGGCTACAATACAAACTAGGGTCTTTTAAGGAAAGAACACACACGCCAGCAATCAGATTCTAAAAATAGATTGCAAAATACAGAAAATCTTGCTTAGATTTACTAAATGACAGTCACAAACTAGAAGATATGCTTCTCGTTGTTATCAGATGCATTTATCAGTAACAAAATCATAGAGCTAAAAGAGGTAGAAATGGTAAATGATATCCAGACCTTACAAAGTTTTGAGAAAATGATCTGCTCTGAAGAACCAACCATTGAAGCAATTGCAGAAACAGCATGCTTGGACTGGACACGAGTTCCTTCCAGGCATAACCTCTCCAAGATAGGGAAAAAATCCCTTCACAATCACAGAAAAGATGTGAAAAGTAACAAACAAAAAGGGAAGAGTAAATTAACACCAGGCTTTAGTCACAGAAGAAAAGTAATTGAAGCCCAAATCTCAAAATTGAGGTCTTGCTCTTTTATCCATATGCCCACCCAGAAAAACAAACAAAAGCAGTTAGAAAAATGAAAAGAATATGGCATTAAGATAATCAGCGGCTTGAAAAGTTAGACTCAAGAAAGCAGTGATGAATATCTAAACACTTAAGCAAAAGTCTCAAAAACAAGAATCGGTCTTTGAATGAATAAGAACTGGCATCATGCCTACATGATTTTTTTAGCAGTGGGCAGCACATCCAACATAAATGAAGTTAATACGCATCTGTCATTTTGTGGCATTGCAAGATACTAAGCAACATCAGCAAGTAAACTAACAGTTGAGTTTTTTCAAATATATGCGTCAACATGCACAGTTCAATGAAAAATGCAATCTATACAAGTTAAAGCAGAAAATTAGCACCTAAATTTGTCAGATATGTAAGGACCAGCTTTTGCTAAGACATGAATCAACGTATCAGTGATCAGATTCTTCTCCTCCAACAGTTTCCAAAATTGCTGTTCTGCACCTCTAAGAAATGAGGGGAAAATGTTGATTATAGCCTGCATCAGCAAAGAAGGGATTACACCAAGTAAACCAAATTATATTAAATAGGTGCAAGCTCAAATTTTACTTAATTTGCTTTGGTGAGAAGCCAATGATCGTCCTATTATAAAACAAAACACAACCAAAGGTTCTTCAGTTGTCATCTTAATTCTCTTTCATCAAATAACTACCCATTCCAAATCATTCTAATATTCTATCAGAAACTTCATTGCAAGTAAAAGACATAATATATACCTGTGTATGACCTTAATAAGTTTAAGAATTTTAATAAATACTTGCATCACATAAGCAACTACTTTTTCAAAGAATCCCACCTTTTCATTGCTCAAATACATGTGCAGGAGATCATGGTACAAATTATGATTAGTATTAACACTTTGTGATCCCCTTCAAGAACTTCCGCCAAGAATTAAAAAATTAGAAAACAATTCAATTTATTTATGATCGGTGTATCAATTTTACACAAGTTTGCTACCTATTACATGATTTTGGATTATCAAATAGTTGGATCCCCAATTCCTATCAGAAAATTGAAATGAAATTCACACAATTAATGCATGCGTGTGAAAGGATTGAACAGCAATTGTTCATACCATAAGCAAGTTGGCAGATGAAGTCCCTGTATGGTCATTCCACAGCCCTTCCTTAGACATATGATTCAAGATGCATTGGATATGCTCTGGGCTAAATACATTAAACGAACATTTTGTGGAAAGAAGTTGTAGAAACTCAAGATGCGGATGCTTGTCTCCTATAATTTGAAGAAAATTGTCCTGAAAATACAAAAATAGGGTAGAGTAATTAGCAAGAAAATATTCTAATTGAGCTAATGATATGACTCAACTAAACTAGAAGAATAAGCATACTATAGCTTCCTGGGCATTTACAGCTATCTGCTCATCCAGTAATTGCTCCAGTGCATTGAAGATCCTACTATCTGTCATTTCACTCAACTTAAGAAAGCCTTCTTCTGCTTTCAAAGGATCTTGAAAAGAAGCTGACATTTTCACGGATAGTTTTTTGGTTCTGTCCAGTATTTCTTCAGGGTTAGCTTCCTGAAAATACAAATAAAATACTCCTTGCTGATACCACTAACAATTTAGAATGCCAGTAACATTATCAGATCTAAAACATTGCATGTTTTTCCAGATAATGGTCAAGTTAAAACATATCAATCAAACATGCAAAGAGAGCATCAATTCACATTAAAAAAATGTATGCTCAAAGTTAACAATATTATTCAATCTCCCAATGCTGCTTCACAAAGGAAACAATATCAGAAATATTTAATAATAATTTTTGTATCACCACATCATATATTTTTGTAACTTGAAAAACCATATACAAAATATTGCAATGCACAACGAGGACCACAGGACCAGGATACCACATGTGTTCTCATTCCACAGCTTCTCTTCCAACTGGAGAGGGGGCCTCTCCCTAAACTCTTCAGTGGAACAATTCCACAAATCATGAGAAACAGCAACAAAAGTTCGAAGAACAAATTAATGAACCAAGATTGCGATACACATGAATCAAGAGAAATACAAGCCGCTGACTCCTTCCAGATGAATATTTGATACATGCTTAATTGAAAATAAAGATTTCTTAATAGCCTACCTACCTAGTACTTAAGGGTTGTAAGTATGAAATCAAATAAAGACATGAAGTTTGAAAAACTATAACTCTTTAAGAAACATGAACTCAGTATTTTGTCAGCAGAGCTAAAAGTAGTCAAAGCAACAGTACCATGTAGAATATATTCTACAAAGAACATCAGCTTAAATGAGAGAAATGTTCTATCCAGAATATAGAGCTCAATTAGCATTTAGAAGTTACCTTTTGGCTCTTCCTCAAGGCCAAATAAGTTCTCATGTTCATTTGGAACCTGAAAGCAAATACAATGGTAAATGTATGTGCTACTAAACTGATCTCAACAGCAATCATTGCAAGTACCTTTGCTTCTGAGACAAAATAGAGTTCAATGCCTTCCTGTGTAGAGGAGTGAAAAGAGAAAAGAGATGGATCCAATGCCTTGTCCTTTCCTCAATAGGAAGAAATACTGGAAATAGATCCCCTGCAAGTATGGGCTCCAAATTTTGGGACCTGAAGGACATACCAGGACTTACATCCAATTTCTTACCCTTACATTAGGAATGATTCAAAAGATGGGAAGACCATACCTGAACTCCTTGGAATCCTTATCAAAGCATAGCATCAAGACCTTACAAGGAATCTGTTCAAGGTGGTCATTTATAGACATGTTTCCTCCAAAACACCTTCTACAATAATCTTGATACAACTCTATCAACTTCTTCAAAGTCTTCTTTCTAACAGAAATCTGCAGGTTGTAAACATCATACAGCCTGTATCTTTTTTCCTTCATAAACAGAAGTAAATCGAAACCAACTAGAGAAAATTTTCTGAGGAAGGAAAACCTTCTTATCCCGAAGTCTCTCAGTGGCTTTTGATATGAGCTCAGATGGAAAAAATTTGAGGTTAGATATGGCAAGATCACAAACAACAACCACAGCCTGTGTCCTTACTTTATCATCAAAATCCAACAAGCGTCCCTCAACGCCAACTGCATAAGTGTAAAAGTAACTATATATTTTGGAAAATTAAGTAAATTAGGTTCAACAGACATCAGAAAGTAAGTTTGTTCGATGAATGCTTACGTAGAAGTTCAGAAGATTCTTTTCCACAGGGATTGGCCATGTAACAATCTTTGACACACTGAAGAGCACTGAGTCTAACTTCAACAGATTTATCAGAGAATCTATTTTTAAACTCCATAAAGAGACTCTGATATTTTTGTGCAACATGTTGTTCAGGTAGTGCAAAAAGCTTCCCTACTAACTTAACAGCTTTTATACGAACATCAACCTGATCCGTCTATAAATGAGAACATGATATTAGAAAAACAGGACATGAAAAATTATTAACAGATGGAGTAAAGAAAAGAGAAAGGACTATATGCATCTCAAAGCACATGTTAACAAAAAACAATTCCTACAAAAGAAGCACAAGGTATTCAGACATCCAATGCCATTTCATGGAGATGATATGTTCACCGTAATCAAAAATTTTTGAGGCTAGCTATACCTGTAACTCTTGAATCAAGTTAGGGATGACGGTGAGTAGTACTTGAGGAGCAGCCTGAAAAACTTCAAACAGAATTTCATGGTAGAATTCTTTGAGTTCGCTCTCGACAGAATCTCTGTGGAGAGAGCAAGATGTTAAAAACCTACAAATAAATGGCTCAAGCATCTCTGTGCAAGCCTGAATGACAGAAGCAGCAAGTCGAGAAGCAGCAGAAGTTTTAGCCTGACCAGCAAAAAGGAAGGAGAAGATCAAGTAGCATGGCATTTTTGGAAAATTGAATTGAAGCTTTGACATTATTGCAAAGTCTTAAAGTTAAAGAAAGGCGTTGAATTCTGTAAACAAACAGCTTTCCCCACATCACAAAAAATTACATGTAGCATGTATCAAAGCAAAAATAAATCAGTTAATCAATCAGAATTTGGACTTTGACAGCATGAAAAATAGAAGATTATAACTCCAAAACAACTGAGATTGAAGCATCCATTGCCAAGCTCAACAGCTAGATTAAAACTGTTGCTGTATTCAGCAACAGCATATATATCACAGATTGAAGGTTAAATAACAGTATCTATATATAAATATTTCCAGATCATAACTGGATAAATGGGACTAGGCTTATAAGACAGATAATAACACCAAAATGTTTAGTTTCCCAAATCTGGAAAAATAAGATCAGCAGACAAGTTTTTATTTTTATGGACCATTTAACTGACATTCAATAATCATACAAATGAATGTGCATCTTCATTTTCCCAGTCATCTTGTACGTGTAATCAGTCTCTAGCTCTCAGTGGTAAGGCCATTCACTTACTGCCCCCAGTTGACAAATGCCCACCTTCTAGTTTGTTCACTTAAGGTTAATTATATTATTCATATGGAAATAAAATGTAATCCAATGTCAAGGAAGAGCCTAAATAGTGTTAAAAGGAATCTTAAGAACTACGAATCCAACAACTCAATATGCCGAAGCAAACTGGTCCAAGAGTTTTTCATCCTTATTTTCCATGTAAAAGTGAAGTGCTTGCTACAGAAATAACTTCTTCATTGGATAAAGTGCTTGCTACAGAAACAACTTCTTCATTGGATATTCACAGACCACGTCAAACATTGTTCTAAACATCTTAAGGTCAAAATTACATTTTTTTTCTTTAGCATAACTGGAAGGCCCCAAAATACTCCTATGTCTAAAACAAGAAAAACACCAGCCAATTGATATCAATCGTATCCTTATGTAAAAAAGTCCAGCTTTGTGAATTTGCAAAAAATTGCAGCTTAAAGCATTAATCAAAATTGCCAGTTATTCTGACATGTAAGGTTCAAATTACAAATATATTTTTGGACTTGGTCCAAAAAGAGTTACTACATAAAGGCTATTAGCTCCTGCACTTACTACAACCATACAACACAGACATTTTAGAAAACTATAAAAGGAATTGTTTATTCTAGGCCAGCAAGCGAACTTAGTACAGGAACAATTTGCTATATGAGGAACTGCTGAAGCCTTACACAGATTGAGAAGAAATATTGAAACAATCCATACCTGCCCTTCTTTTACAAGACTTCCTAAAATCACATCTGAAAGTGGCTGAGAAGCTTCCTCATTTAGGATACTTGTCATTATTGACAATAAATCATTAATCAAACTTGGCCCATGGCATTCCCTATTGAAAAAACAATAAAAGCAATTACAAGCTATATCCAAAAAACTAAATACGATAATAAAAAGCAATTAAAAGAACATGAATCCCCATAACACCATAGTTCCCTATAGCTTAACAAAGCACCTAGATTACAGAAAGGCAGCAATTGCCAAATTCATTCATTATCCAATAATCTAACCAAATTAATGTAATAATCAGTAGCATATAAAACAAGCGTTTACAGCAACATGTAACATTAACTTGAAGCATATTAGACAGTGTCACCTACTCCATGAACGAATCAATGGATGATAAGATGTTAGCGCCAGTAAAAAATGCACAGGTAACATCAGGAGAATCATTAGACAATGTTTGAAGCATACAATTAGGGAAAAACTTCGAGTAGACATAAGATCTTCTAAGGGACCAATGAAATCTGGAGTTTATCCAGAAAGCAAGACGAAGAGCATGCTAACCTCACAACAGAAAAAAAGGTATTGAACATCTCAAGAACTAGATCATTGCAGTCAATATCCAGCATTATCACGCAACATTTGCACCGAGCAACAGTCTCCACTATCTTAGCCCTTTTGGAAAAGTATGGGCTGCTGATATCAGCAAGCTCCGCAAATGTGCTGATAATAAGCTTAAATACATCCTATCACACAAGAGGGTCGATCAGTAAGTGCAATAAAAGAAATATGAGAATGAAACGCATCCTAAAAACATGCATCTGAGTAAGTGTTATGCAAAGGGGATGGTAAAAGGAATAATCAATAATGTGAAAAACGCGTAATCAAATTACCCGGAGATGTTTGTCCTCAAAGGGTGGTTTGGGTGCCAAGATCCGGAAAAAATCGGTGACGCAGATTGAAACCAAAAGTTTAACATCTTTGTCAGAATGCCGAAATAGCGCATGCTTAACAATAGATTTCCTCAGGGATTTTAACGCAGCTTCGACCTTCTTCATGTCTCCAATCTTCTCTGACCATTCCGGTGACAAAGGCTGTTCAATTTGTGATAGAGCATTCGCAGCTTGCTGTAGATGTAGATAGAAAAGAACAATAAGAAAGGGGAAAAAGCAGAAAAGAATTAGATACGTTCTGGCGAAAATTTAAAGAACAAAAGAAACAAAAAAGAAATGGACCCAGATCTTCTCACTAGCGTGACTTTTCTTTTAGATAAAACTAACTCTGACAACTCGAGCACACAAAAACAGGTAAGGACGACAACATACTCGAAGAGACTTGACAAGGAGGTCCTTGTTAGGGCGAGCAAGGCGGTAGAGACTTTCGCCGATCTCTGAGAGAAGTAGCAATGCTGGCTCATCCATTTAAACGCCGGAGAGTAAGATTAGAACCCCTAAAGAGAAGAGAAGTGGTTTGTCTGAGAAATTGATCAAAGCGGCCGTTAGCTAGATAATTTATAGTTGTACAGTATTCACGGTGGGAAGTGCGGAATCATCCCGCCCTTTTTGCGCGTGAGTTCACTCGCTTACTTTCAAACAAGAGACGGTAACATGGATCCGATGGCTGGTTGTCATCTGTCGTTAAATGGCAGCGTCCGTCATCCTGCCAGGTCACCACCAGTGCTTCACAAATAATTATAAGCTAAAAGGCAGGTCCCTGCACATTTTAATTTGAAAATTTATAATACCCAATTGTTTAGGAGAATTAAAGGGCATCTATATATAAGTTTTATTACGAATGGTTAAGATGTAGCATCTCACTCTAGCAAGATCTGAACCTGACATCGATGAGTGATGTTCGAGCTTGTGCCTCGCGAGAGTGACTTGCTAAGACACTCACTCATTCAGAAATCGGTATAAAAACTTTTTTTACTTTGTTTTCTTTGAAAACCACAATCACACATATTTTGCGAAAGTTAAGCATCACCTAGGGCCCACTCTCACTCATAAATACTTTCAATCATAGTAATAAAATCAACAATAATTTCAACAGTCATTTGGGTCCTTTCACAAATACAAAACGCTTTAGTTGTTTCGGAATACAATTTTATTCAAAAAGTTGCAGAATAAACAATTCAATACAAATTAAGGAAATGTAATGCAGACATGAACTGGTCCCGACCTCTATCCTTCACTTGTATGCTGCAGGTATATTCTCATTGGCCAAACGGGGTATTCTTCTGATCTTGAAAAAATTAATTGCAAATTTTGGTGAGTTTTGTGAACTCAATGAGTGACCATCATCGATGGCTCACTCAGTCACATAACACATAAATTACGTTATTGCACATCTCACATTATTTCACATTTCACATGCAATACACTTAATCATTCATATTATGCATATGCAATGCACATGAGACTCACTTTCCATTTCTTACTTTGTTATGACTGAGTGCCTAAACTGTCCCGTGTTCACTAAATACCGGGTTCATTAATAACTGTCCTTATTCGCTTGGGAGATACATGGCTCATTATACATAGTGAGCCTTAGGCTCTTAATCACTTTTGAGCTCAAGGCTCATTTTCACTTTCATTTTCTGAGCTTTAAGCTCTTTCTACTTTCGGTGGCTACTACGATCACAACTGCCATTATATTTCATGCATTCATGGGATGGAATGCATCACTCACATTTGCATGATCTCATTCAATCACTTTCTCATATCATCAGACCTTAGTCCGGCATTCAACATTAAGTTGGAAATTCGCACTTCACTTACATGCAATGCAAATGCACATTTGAAACACATTGAACAATCACATTAAGTACACTTAGTTCACTTATTCATATTCAAGTACCACTTCAATATCCAAAACAAACATCATAATCATCGGACCTCCTGTCTGGAAACCAACATAATCAATCACATTATACAAAATTCAAATAACAAACAATAAAGTGAGACCGTCTCAATCTACTTACAGTACGCTCCAGATTAGCATTTGCTCCCAAATTTTTGGGAATGCCTGAATGCAGAAACTTGACCTGCACAACCCATTTATGCAAGGCACACATTGCACACTCAAATAGGGTGTAGCGGAGATGAGAATGTTGCGATGGATGTGTGGTTGTACGCTGTTAGATAGAATCCCAAATAGGGTGTATAGAGAGAAGTTAGGCATCGTGGGTATCGGTGACAAGCTGAGGGAGTGGCGATTGAGATGGTT
>JANQBM010000002.1:6429331-6450982 GCA_025594535.1 Erythroxylum domingense | reverse complement strand
GAAAGAGTACTAACAGGAGTTCTCTGACAATCAAGAGCATCGTCAGCTCTTTTAACAGCACGGAAAATACTGAGCAAATATAAGGCAGTATCATTACTCAAATTCACGTTGCTATTCACAATATTAGGATCTAATAATGCCTGTATAATTTAAAATAGTGGACTACAAAAGTAAGATATTGCATCATAATAATTTAAATGGGCACTCTATTATACAAACCAAACTATGTTCAAATTTTACACCTACAAATGTGGGCTTATACTTATTCATCACGACATTCTTGAGGTGGGAAGTCAATTTTATGAGCAAGAATATGGATCAAGAAAATAACAATATATGCTGGTATTTGTAAGTGATACTCTTTGTGTCATTGATGCCCGGCCCATACAAGCTTCATTACTATATCGCTTGATAAATGCTTCTATGTACTTTAGTGGCTATGTTAGAGAAGTGCTCTAAAGGCAATCACCTTTAGCACTTTTGTACAAACTTTATTTTGATTAATAAAGCGAAAGACATTTTTTATTAATTTGATATTCATTTATATATGAATTGATATTAATCATAAATCGAATTAATAAAGTCTATGATACAAAATATAGCATGAAGGAAATCATGATGAGATCATAATAATGAGATTCATATCATGTGCAATTATGTTAGTATCTAAATAATCCCTAGTCATAGGATTAATAGGACACGACATTATTAATCTAGATAGACTAGCACATGTTATACTCCTTGATTCGATCAAGCAGTGGATCTCACAAACTATAAGTATGAGATGTTTAAAGTTAACATGTGGATGCTTACTAAGGGTAGTAAATACATCGAATGACCCGTAATGAGATTATCATATGGATGATCTATCGAATGTTAATGATTATTCTCATCATAACAATGGTGCAAATATCTTTAGACTTGAGGTGCTTAATGATATCTTAGATACTGATCCTGTGCTTTGACATCATTCCTTGTTACCTCAGGACGAGGTCGCCCTTAGGGTGGTGATTGGGTACAGCTATTAGTTAAAAGGAGATGATAAAAGGAGATGATACTCACGGCCTCTTGTTGGGCTCATTACTCAAGACTCTCTGGTCAGAGCAGTTATATGTCATTGAAGACTCTCTTCAATGACACATCGAGTAATAAGATCCCAAGATAAGAACTAACATCACTTGGACTAGATGTGATGTAGTCAGTTTAGTAGGAGTTGACATATAACTCATACTCCGAACCAAATAGGGTATAGTATGGTGAAAGGATGGATTGCACGGTAATTATTTATGAAAAGGTTTATAAGTTAGATAATTAACTATCGAAGAGTTCGTGTATTAATTCACTTATTTCGGCAAATTGTCACCATGAAATCCTTTATGATTTGCTTAAATCAAGAGTTAAATTCAAGTGGTATGAAATCATCCATGATTTGTTTGAATTAAGAGTTAATTCAAGTGCCTAAAATAACTAGGAACGTAAGTGTCACATGCGTAAAAGATCGGATAAAAAATATAGTATGTTTGACTAATTTTAATTAGGCCAAGATCGTAACTGAAGGCGAGCCTGTTTTTAAGTAGGTCACGATCGTGGCTCATTGGCCATAATCGTGACCAAGGGCATAAATGAGTACATAAGTGAGTTCTTTACTTATACACTTCTTATCACTTCTTACAAACTCAAGTGAGAGCATAAAGGCTCTAAAAGAGTTCTAGAGTGAGAGAGAGGTATTAAGAGGCTTGTTCTTGCAGTTCTTTTACATATCCATGTATGCATGTATGATTCTGTATTTTCTGGGGTTGTCATGGTGTTGGAATTTAGATTCCGACACTTCCGCTGCGTTCTCATACATGTGATGCATGCATCCATGACATCCCCAACAGACTACACAAAGAGCAAGAGAAGAGATTGACTAGGGTAAGTACAAAAAAAACTCCTTATTGTATAGATGTGTTGATAGTTTAGATGAGAAACAAGCATACTGCATTAAGAAGATCCTTGGAACCATCTGATGCAATCAAAGCAAAAGCACATGCATATCTAATAGGTATAACACGACAGTTCAATAGGTGGTAAGTTTTGTCCATGAATGATCTCTTAACAAAAGAAGAAGAGTTACGCAAATAAATCAACATTCATCAACCAAAAAAAATTGATCAATTGAAATGAATCAAGTCCATCACTATAATGAATAGAACAATATAAGAGTACATCAACATGCACAGTTTGTTGCAACAAATTTTTTGCAGAAATACATCCATGTGATATATAACTCTTACAATATATATAAACAGAAATAATCCCTGGACACTGAAGAGAAACACAACAATCCCATAAATGAAATGCATATGCTTTTATATATCAATGTCCTCTTAATTAGAGGGTACATATAGTATTGTGGATAGACAAGGTTTAACCTCAAATGGCTGAAAAGATGAATAATTTATTAAATTTTCATCCTTCATTCTTTGTGATACCACACTATAGCTCAAAGATGATAAAAATCAAGGAATAATCTGTCTGACGATGATTGTATCTCTGCTGATTCAAAGCTGGAGGATTGATTTTGCAGCAGCTAATCTGATATAAGGCTTGTCTCTTTCACTGCCAAAAGGAAATTTAACATTTTATGATTACAAATGAAGAGCATAACCAAACACTGAAATGGTTCAAAATACTAAGTGATTTCGCCACATTATAATGAGTCATTTCCCAGTCGTCTTGTAAGTGTAATCAGTCTCTTACTCTCAATGGTAAGGCTATTCACTTACTGTCCCCCAGTTGTTCACTTAAGGTCAATTATATTATTCATATGGCAAAAAATGTAAACCAATGTCAAGTAAGAACCTAAATAGTGTTAAAAGGAATCTTAAGAACAATGAATCCAATAACTCAATATGCATAAGTGTGGGAAAGAATTTTCCTATATTCTCATATAATGAATAGGAGTATACAACCATATATAGGCCATTACAAGTAGGAATTTATATCTGAAAAGTTATCTAAAGCCATCTAATGTAATCCTTTAATTTAAGGGATTTCAAACTTATCTTATCTTATCTATTTACAGCTATCTAATGTAATCCTTTAATTTAAGGGGTTTCAAACTTATCTTATCATATCTATTTACAGCCTATCTATATCTAAGTATAATCTATTTACAGTTTTTTACTATCTCAACACTCCCCCTCAAGCTGAGGAATAGATGTCTTCCATTCCCAACTTGTATACAAGATTATGAAAACTTGAATTGTTTAGCCCCTTTGTTAAAACATCAGCTACTTGACGTTCTGATAGAACATAGAACATACACACTAACCCTTCTTCGAATTTTTCTTTAATGAAATGCCTATCAATCTCAATATGCTTTGTCCTATCGTGTTGTATAGGTTTATGAGCAATATTGATGACTGACTTATTGTGACAAAAAAGTTTCATAAGGTCGTTCTATTTGACTCTCAAATCATCTAGAATAATCTTCAGCTAGAGTAGTTCACACAATCCTTGAGTAATAGCCATAAATTCTGATTCTGTAGATGACCTTGCCACCACATTTTACTTCTTACTCCTCCACATTACCAAATTTCCTTCAAGAAACGTACAGTACCTTGTAGTTCTTCTTCTATCCACTATAGAACCTGCTTAGTCAACATTAGTGTAAGCTTCTAGAGTAAGAGTATTGTTTTTCTTGAACAAATTTTTTTCCCCGGATTGCCTTTCAAGTAATGTAGCACCCTATAAGCAGCTTGAAGATGAGGTTCTCTTGGATCATGCATGAATTAACTGATCATGCTTACCGAGTACATTATGTTTGGCAGAGTGTGAGCAAGATATACGAGTCTACCAACTAGTCTTTGATACATCATTTTATCAACAACTGGTTCTTCTTTAGCTTCTCCCAACTTGTGGTTTAGATCCATTAGTGTAGAGACTGACTTATACCCAATCGTCCCTGTTTCTACCAACAAATCAGTCACAAACTTCTGTTGAGATATAAAAATTCCTTGTGTGGAATATATCACCTCAATATAGGAATTACCTTAGTTTCCCAATTTCTTTTATCTCAAACTCTTTTACTAGTCTTTGTTTCAATTCATGCTTCTCTTTATCATCATTTCCAGTCACTGTGATGTCACCCACATAGATTAGAAGTATAGTAACTCCCTCTGCAGCTGAACGTTTAATGAAAAGAGTGTGATCACCTTGGCCTTGTTTATATCCAGACTCCCTCATAACTTTTGCAAATCTACCAAACCAAGCTCTAGGAAATTGTTTTAACCCATAAAGGGCTTTCCTCATCTTGTAAACTTTGTTACTCATGTCTCCCTCAAATCCTGGTGGGATGTTCATATAGATTTCTTCATCTAAGTCTCTATAGATAAATGCATTCTTAACATCATATTGTAGGAGCTGCCAATTAAAGTTGGCAGCCAATGATAACAAAATTCTCATAGTGTTCATCTTTGCAACCGGGGTAAAGGTCTCTTAATAATCAATACCATAGGTTTGAGTGTACCCTTTGGCCACCAATTTGGCTTTATATCTCTCAGAGATCCATTAGCCTTATATTTGAGTGTGAAAATCTACCTATAGTCAACAATGTTTTTCCCTTTCGGTTTATCAACAATCTCCCATATTCTATTATTTTCCAATGCATTCGTCTCCTCATTCATAGCATCCCTCCATTCCCTTTTTAACAATGCCTCAGAAATGGTGTTAGAGATAGTAATGGTATTTAAACTCATAATGAAGTTTTTGCAGGTTACTGACAGGTGCTTAAACGAAACATAGTGAGATAGAGGATAAAGTGCTCGTTTAGTGCATTCTTTAGTCCTTTCTTAACAACAACAGGTTCAAAAAATTATGTATGTAAAGGTGAATTAGATCTTAGTTGGATTCTTGGGCCTATGTCAGTTCTGAAATGACCTTCCTCCTTAAATACACCTGAGTAACGCTGGTTAGGGCATGTGATGACACAGGTTCAGTAGTAAAATTGAGGAACTCAGATGTAATTGGTTCAGAGGGCTCGGATGTTTCAACACTATGAGCTAGAGCAGGAGGAAGGTCAAGGGCTTTAAATGGTTCGAAGGACTCATAAGTGCTATCTTCTATCATTGAAATCTCCCCTTAAAGAGAGGACTTGAAGAAAAAAAAGGTGTATTTTATGTGAAGGTGACATCTGTAAAGGTATAAAATTTCATAGATGACAGATTGTAACACTTGTATCCCTTTTGAGTAGGCGAGTAACTGAAGAAGACACATTTGATGTCTTAGGGGTCTAGTTTGTCTCTATGTTGGTTATGAACGCGAACAAAGGCAATGCATCCAAATACCCTAGGTGTGAGACCATTTGAGGTTATAAAGTGTAGGTAGAAGCTATTAAGAATTTCTATGAGGCTTTTATTGTCTAACACACATGATGGAATTCTATTTATCATGTATGTGGCTGTAACAATTGCCTCTCCCCAATAGGATTTAGGGACATTTCCTTGAAAGAGTAATGTTTTGTTTTTGCTACCCCGTTTTGTTGAGGTATGTTAATACATGATGAATCATGGATAATGCCCTGTGATTGAAAGAAAGGTAACAAAGTTTGGTTGAAGTAGTCTCTGGCATTCCCTATCCTAAAGGTTTTTATTTTAACCCCAAATTGGTTTTGAATCATAGAGTAAAAATTAGGTATAATAAGGCTAACATCATATTTTTGTTTAAGAAGAAAGAGTCATGTTACCTGAGTGCAATCATTAATTAAGGATACAAACCAACAAGCCCCATAGACAATAGGTATAGTAGAGGGACCCTATCTGTCACTATGAATCAAATGAAAATGATGATAGCTTCTTTTATTGCTAACAAGAAAAGATACTCGAGTATGTTTTGCAAATTCACAAACATCACAATGAAATTTAGAAATATCTAATCCTTGAAACAAATGAGGAAAGATGACCTTTAAAACTTTAAAAGACGGATGACCTAGGGGTAGATGATACTGCCTAATGGTATCTTTACTTGAGGAACTGAGAAATGACAAAGATAAGTTGCTCCTAACTCTTTGAGGCAATTCAAGTAGGCAGAGGCCACCCCTTTCCTTAGCAAGTCCAATCTTCCTTCCCAAGACCTAATCCTAAAAAACACAGTGAGAAAGAAAGAAAGTAGCGTAACATTTAAGATCATGGGTTAGCTTTTGAATAGGAAATAGGCTAGCCGACAATTTTGGAATATGGAGAACCCTTTTTAAAGTAAGGGTAAGTGTAATGTGTATATCTTCGAAACCTACAATAGTAACTAGAGAGTCATTGGCCACTACAATCTTTTATTACTTGGGTATGGGGTATAAGTGTGAAAAGGTTAAGATGTGGGTGTCGTATGGTCTGTGGCACCTGAGTCTATTATCCAAGAATTGGTGTGAAGATTTTCTAAGGCATTCATGCAAATAGGGAGTAATGGCTTACCTGAAAGAGCCAAAGAACAAATCTTATAAGGTTTTTTAATAGTTCCCAACAAGCTCCTCAGCTTCTCAATTTCTTTACTATTTAATTCCATTGTTCTTGAATTTTCCTCAACTTTGGGCTGATCTACCATATGTGCTTGGGACCTATGTTGTCCCCCACGTTTTCCTCATTCTCGACTTGGTGGTTTATCGTGTATTTTTCAACATGTCTCCTTTGTGTGCCTCGATTTCTTGCAGTGGGTGCACCAAAGGTTGTTCTTATTCTCCTTCCCCTAGTTTTCTCTACCAGAATGCTTAGATAGATCACTTTTTCCTTTGTCCTGATTACTAATTTTTGCTAATAAGGCTAACCCATCCATGGTTTGTGGTTCAAACATAACACTCCTTCGACTTTCTTCTGCTTAAATCAATGAGATTGTCTCTTCTAGAGATGGAGTGTCCTCTTTTTGAAGGATTTGGATCCAAACCTGATTAAATTCAGCATTTAGCCCAACTAAAAAGCATACACACGGTCTTTTTCAACGAAGTTCTTCAAGATGACAGCACCCTCAAGGTATTTCATCTCAAAAACTCGATAATGATCGAGTTCTTGCCATAGATTTTGCAGCATATTCTGTGACAGATTTATCTCCTTGCTTAGCAGTTGTAGTTTTAATCTTGATCTCGCACACTTGAGCAACATCACGAGTATTCGAGTATTTGCGACGAATGTAGTCTCAAATCTCCTTTGCGGTGTCAAAAAAACATGTATGTTTTAATGATCATGGGATCCATAGAATCCCATAGCCAGGATATTATCATGGAATCCTCTTCATCCCATGCTTCGAACATTGGGTTATCCTTAGTCGGTCCTGATCCAACAAGATGACTAAGTCTCCCTTTTCCCTTGAGGTATGTACAGACAAATTGAGACCAATTGAGATAGTTCTTCCCATTAAGCCTATAAGAAGCTTGAATATTTTGTAAATCTCCAATTTTCTGAATGGTGCCGAATTTTTCTGGAGGGTTAGATCTGGTGGAGACAGAGGTTTGAGGCGTTGACATGATTAAGAAAAAGATACTACAGTGAAGAAGAAGATATTGCAGCAATTAAGGCTACCATAATGAGAATCACACAAGAGGTAAGGAGGAATGCAGTGACGAAGGCTGGAACACATAAGAGAAGAATAAAAATATAGGGCTTTGGTAATGCAGCAATGAAGGCTGCTCAAAGGACAAATCCCAGAAAAAGAAGCCCTACGACTTTGATACCATGTAGGAAAGAATTTTCGTATATTCTCATATATTGAATAGGAGTATGCAGCCATATATAGGACATTACAAGTAGGAATTTAAATCTGAAAAGTTATCTAAAGCTATCTAATGTAATCCCTTAATTTAGGGGTCTTCATACTTATCTTATCTATTTACAACCTATCTATATCTAAGTATAATCTATTTATAGTTGTTTAGTATCTCAACGATACCAAGAGTTTTTCATCCTTATTTTTCATGCAAAAGTAAAATGCTTACTACAGAAACAGCTTCTTCATTGGATATTTCATAGACCAAGTCAAACATTGTTCTAAACATCTTAAGGTCAAAATTACATTTTTTTTCTTTAGCACATCTGGAAGGCCCCAAAATACTCTTATGTCTGAAACAAGAAAAACACCAGCCAATTGATATCAAGCGAATCCTTATGTCAAAAAGTCCAACTTTGTGAATTTGCAAAAAATTGCAGCATCTACTCCTGTTTTTCCATCATTCTCATCACCAAATTTTCCAAAAAACCTTCGAGCTTTTTCTTTATTTCCTTCTTCTTCTCTAACTTCCAGATTCCTTTTCCCCTTTAATGAATCACCATAGTCATCACCATCTGGTGATGAATTGCAAAAAGAAATAACAGAAGAGCTAAAAACCTTTACAAAAAACATTCTCATCTGTTGTTTCAATTTGGAAAATCAACAATTGCTCTATGATTCATGTAACTTATTACCCGACCCACTATACAACCCACTTCAATGAAGAAACCACTAAGATAGAGAAGCCAAAATTCTAGAAAAATACAAATTCTAAACAATTTTACTTAGCAGTTAAACTCCATCATAATAATCCAAACATTATCTTGATAAGCAAGTCGCATCAATGAAACACTCAAAACTACAACACAAACATGAACATACACTTCATAATTTGCAAAAGGCCACCCTCATAATTTGGGTCAGCCCTATTCAAACCGACTCTGACCAGGAAAATGCTGAACACCCTCTCATAGTTGTCCATACCACCACCATCTCTTTCCATTTCTCCAACCACAATGTCACTGAAAAACCCCTCATTCCCTAATGTGTCGTCATCTAAAATTCCCTGATCCTCCATAGGCGGCTAAAGAAAAAACGACGAATATTCATACTGAGAGTTGGACGTCAACCTTTCGCTGCTTTCTCTGATGGGATGGACCTTATGAGGCGAGAGGTTGTGATGGTTAACATCAAGGGAGAAAAGCCCAGTCGTTGGAGTGGAGACTAGAAAGGTGGGAAGAAAAACCCAGTTGATGGAGTGGAGATTAGAAAGTAGACTAAATGGTCTGTGATGTTGTCACTGAGCAATAACCTGCGTAAAAAATGGAGAACATATCAGCTTTCAACATATATCTTTGATCTTAAAACCTTGATTTTACACAAATCTGAAGATTATCTAAAAGAGAAACACCCACCTGCTACAGCTGAGGTCTTCGTCAAAACCATCACATGTTAGTAAGGTGGGAAGAAAACCCAGTCGTTGGAGGACTAAATGGTCTACGATGCTGTCACTGAGCACTGACCTGCCTCAAAAATGGAGAACATATCAGCTTTCAACATATATATTTGATTTTAAAACCTTGATTTTACACAAATTCGAACATTATCTAAAAGAGAAATGGTACAGGTGACGATAATAGTGAAGGTGGTGTTGCAGCAGATGCGGGGAAAGGTGATGGTACTGAAGAAGCCGGTGGCAGAGAAGGAGAGGAAGTTGAAGGAGACAAAATGAGTACCAGAAATTTGAGAGACAGAAAAAGAGAGGAGGTTTGTGAAAATGATAGAATCTTCGAGGGTTTGGTTCTTTTAAGTAACGTTATTAAGAAGCGTGATGATGAGATGGAAGGTAAAAAATAAGAGCCATCAGATGAAATGGGCAAACGGGATGACTTTGGTGCTCGTTCATCTCGTTCGTCCTTAATCTAATATACTTAATAAAAGGAATTGTTTATTCTAGGCCAGCGGGCGAACTTAGTACAGGACCAATTTGCTATATGAGGAACTGCTGAAACCTTACATAGATTGAGAAGAAATATTGAAACAATCCATACATGCCCTTTTTTTACAAGACTTCCTATGATCACACCTGAAAGTGGCTGAGAAGCTTCGTCTTTTAGGATAATAGTCATTATTGACAATAAATCATTAATCAAACTTGGCCCACGGCATTCCCTATTGACAAAACAATAAAAGCAATTACAAGCTATATCCAAAAAAATAAAAACGATAATAAAAAGCAATTAAAAGAACATGTATCCCCATAATACCAAAGTTCCCTATAGTATAAGACAGACAAAGCACCTAGATTACAGAAAGGAAGCAATTGTTAAATTCATTCATTATCCAATAATCTAATCAAATTAATGTAACAATCACTAGCATATAAAACAAGCGTTTAAACGCCGAAGAGTAAGATCAGAACCGCTAAAGAGGAGAGAAGTGGTTTGTCTGAGAAATTGATCAAAGCGGCCGTTAGCTAGATAATTTACAGTTGTACAGTATTCACGACTGGAAGTGCGCGAATCATCTCGCCCTTTTTGTGCGTGATTTCACTCGCTTACTTTCAAACAAGAGATCCGATGGCTGGTTGTCATCTGTCGTTAAAAGGCAACGTCCGTCATCCTGCCAGGTCACCACCATTGCTTCACAAATAATTATAAACGAACGTGATAAAGATCCGACGGTTATGCTTATGCCTCATGTGCCGTTAAGCAGCGATTTTCGTGATCTTGCCAGGCAGCATCGCGGCTTGCTTGTTCTTGTTTTAATTTGAGCCCAACCCAGGATTTCGTTTAGCCTAAACCCTAACACCGAACACGAGCTCACAGACCATGGAGTTGGCTAACAGACTAGCCGTCATAGCCACGAGAGTGGCGAACAACAACGTAGTTATAGATGTGTGCCTGGTGGCGTCATTTGTAGTGCTAGGCTTCAGATCTCTGAACCAGCAAAAGTACATTGAAGCTATGGAGACCGAGAAGCAGTCTTTGATCAAATCAAACAAAGCCTTGAAAAACACTATTTGGGACTGGAAACAGCAGCTCTTCGCTGAGGCTTCCTCCGACTCCGCTTTGGTCCCTCTCGCCAGACTAAAGGCCATCTACGGCGAAGCGCCATCACTCACCCAAACCGGTGCTCCTTATCACCTTTTTACCTCTTTGTAATTAATTAGGTTGACTTTGACGATCATTGAATTTAGGGTTCAATTTTAGTAGAAATGTATCGAAAAGTGAGTCAGGGCCCATTCTATGATCGGATTTACTTGTGTATGTTCTATGTGTGATTGAATTTAGGATTCCGTTGTACGAGGAATGTATTGAAAAAGCAATATATGGACATTTTAGAAGATTAAGTAATTAGTTCAGTTCATACCCAGATACTAGGGAGTTCGGTCCAGTCAGAATCAAAACCTTTTTAAAACCAGTCGAAATCATCATCGTGAACTTTAGCTTCTCTTGCATGGCTAATTAGCTACTTCTGCACTGCTCTGAGATATAGCCCAATTAGGTTCTCTAAATTTCGCCAAACAGGGATTGAATGTCAATTAGTTTCTTACGTAGGCCAACATAAGTAGTTGTTTAAATATTAGCTTCGTTTGTTTAATTGCTTTGGCAGTAGATGCTGTGAGGGGGGATGCTAAAGCTCCTGCGGCTAAAATCATGATATGACGTTGCTGTTCTGTGGTTCTTGAGATACTTGTAGTTTTGAGCAAAGGGGTGACACTGCACCTGACGGGTAAGTCCTTGAATTGAAGTCACTGATATGATATGCAGACCATGTGAATATGAAATGTACCTTGAAATGGAGGAGTTTTATGTAACCAACCACTCACTCTTGATTATGGGAAACGGATTACATGTTTGAATTACGCATATGCTGAGACGACATCTATGATGAACATTCGCACACTTTTTAGTTTTTACTTTCAACCTTTATAGTTTTTTCCTCAACTTGTGAGTATGAAGAACAATTGCAAATGGATGGAGCCAATGTTAGGAAGAGGAACCTCTCAGCAAAATTGTTTGATGCAAATTCAGACAAATGTATGATAAAATCATTAAATTGTTGCAGCATAATACATTAGGCATCTATTTACGAGTTTCCTTTCCGGGCTTTTGAGTACCTTGATAAAATAATGAAGTACCCATAGGATTGTGGGCCTCGCTGCATCATTTGTTGTCCTATTACCAATATGTAATTGTTACAGGTAGGAATGACAATAGGTAAACCTGAGACGCATGCACGAAAGGTTCAAATCCAACAATTTGTTGGATCAGGTTTAAGCTTTTTCTATATGAACTCCATCAAAATCAGTCCGTTAAAATTATGATTTTTTTTCTAATTAGACCCATAATGATTATAAAGGACAAGATAATTAAGGTTCAAGCTCCCTTATGTCCAAAAGTTTGATTTAAACTTAAAATTTTTCAGCTTAATTTATTAACTTGCTGATTCAAGTTCGAAGTTTTTTGTTATCATTAATAATAACAAATGGTTATAGGTATCTTTTCTTCAACTTTCGGAGTTTATAAAGTAAGCAGCCAAAAAAAAAACTGAAAAAATTAAATGTAAATTAAGCAAAGATCATATTATATGTCAAAGAGATAAGAATAGGCAATAACGAACAATCCAAGGGTTTTTTATTTTTTGTTTTTATTTTCTAATTCAATATAAAAACTGTTTTTGATTTTGTTTGTTTCACTTTTCAAAAATTACGAAAAGAATAAAAAGTGGCTTTTATAATCTGTTGATCTACTATTAAGAAATATATATTATTTAATATATTAATATATTAATTTTTAATAAGAATTATAAATAATTATTAATTAATTAAATTTTATTTAAATCGTTAAAATTTTATTAATTAAAATTAGGAATTAATGTTTGTACTTAGATTAAATAAATTAAATTTAATAATTATTAATAAATATAAATAAATTTAAAATATCTTCAAAATATAAAAAATTCAAATAAATTTTGATTTAGTAATTAAAAATATTTAAAATAAATATTAATTTATAAATAAAAATTAATTTAAATTTTTTTAATAAAATAATATAATTTTATTAACAATTTGTTAATAAATATTATATAAAAGATTAAAATAAATGTATTTAATTAAAAATAATTAAGTATTATGTTTTATCTAATATGTAATAATTATAGGTAATAAAAGTATAACTATATTTACATTAGTTTATGTTTCTTTCAAATAAAAAATTAAATACATAAACTAAAAATAAAAAACAAAAATTGAAAAATAAAAACCACAATAAAAAAAATGAAGTCGAATGAAACGGGCCCTAAGATTACAACAATGAAACAAAAGACTAACTAAAAAACAAAAACTAAAATTTTGCTTCAACACATTTTCTATAAGAAGATATTTTTGACTAATTGACTAAGAAAACAACTTACAAATTTTGCATCAATATCTAACATACTTCCTTTTAATGTAGAAATATTTGGTTCTAAATTTTTCTAAATAAAATAAACTTTTTCATAAGAAAGTGACTTAATGGGCACATCAACAATTTGATCATAGGTACAATAAGATATTTGTATGCTCCCATGTTGTACCAATTTTCTAATAAAATTATGGTGTATCTTTATGTGTCTGGTATGGCTGTAAAAAAATGTCTCTATGTCTCTTATTGCCTTAATTTTGCTTCATATCTTGCTAAATTCTTCTTAATTAGACTGTGTAACATATTGTTGAAGTTGGAGTCATGAATTCAACTTTGAAGGGAGATAATGTAGTAGAAGATTGTTATTTCAAAAATAAAAAATAACTCATTGTACTTCGTTGGTCATCAATTGAACCTAATGTTGCAAATGACAAACTAGATTTGGCATCGATTTTAGTTTTGATATGAAATAGTACTGATATCAGTTAATATCAGGCAATAACTATGAATAATTTTTAAAGTTATAAGATAATCCCCTTATTTTACAAAATTATAAATAGTCTATCAATATATTATATTATATAATTTTTTACTTTATTTCAATCGTTTTTTAAGAAAGTTGTAATATCAAAATAGAAGAAGATTTCTAATGCTAACATAAATGCTTAAAAAGGTTGATATAATTATCTAATATGGTGTTTTGTGTCAAATCTATAATTCTTATGAGCATTTCCAATATATAAAGTCCATAATTGAGAATGATAATATTTTGGGTGTTTGTTTTTGTTATTTATATTAAGAAGGCAATATTCTTAATATCACACTATTTATGCTTTCAAAGATATAGGCCAAATTGTCATTATGCTTTAACTTAGTGTTTATTTTTTTTGGTTTACAACAATTTAATCCACTATCGAGAGATTAGATATCATTTTGTTGTACAAACATGACCTTTTTGTATTAAATGTTAACATATTTTAATGGAATTTAAAAGTTGGTATTGAAAACTTCATGTAAAACCCAATATACTTGCAATTTGCACTTCAACAATTAAAATGTGCAGGTGGAAAGTTAGTTTATTCTGTTTATTTGGAAGTTGCAATGGAAAAGTTGCAAGAGCAAAATATAGGATGCAACAATTTCACTTTTTAGCAATACGATAACTTAGGATTGGTTATTGTGATAAATTATCGCTTTGTTTACTATTTGATTACAACTTTTCTTAATAAGTTAAAAGAAAAAGAAAAAGGATCATGATCTAATGGATGAGGAACTAAATCAACAAGTACTTTTCTTCTCTAAACTGGTTTATATTTTTTTGGAGGCTTTGCATTTAAAGCAACTCATAAGCTACCCAACAGTTCAAAGAAAAACTAATAGTAAAAGGAACCAAATTAAGTTATAAAAAAGAAACCAAAACAAAATAATTTTCATGACGACAGGGAAGAGGTTTGGATTGAAGAGTAAAACTAAACTTTCAATGCGATTCAAGAGCACAAACAACATAAAAATTGTTGAATAAAGATATTGACATACTCCATGCACCAAACAAGCAAATAACTAATATCTTAACCCACAAACAAGTTGAAAATATATATATATATAGAGAAAAAAAATACATTTTATAAAACTAAATATGTGACAAGAAGTAAACGATTAAATAGCAAATCTATATGATAACAAATCTATAATCAGTAAAGAAACCAAAAAAAAAAATCATTAGTCAATAGAAAAGAGAAGATAATGAGAAAGAAGGAAAGAATTGCAACAACAGAAAAGACAACAATAAAGAAGGAAAGAGAGATGAGAAGAAGACGGTGGCAGTTATAGGAATTAGCAGAGAATGCACAATCGCGCCGTCATATTCCAAAATAATATAACGCCGACTTAATTTAAAATTAAAATGTATTGTGTAATTGAATATAGTGTAACGGAGAAAAATATAGTAGTTAGATTATTTTGAATAAATTAATAAAATAAGTAAGTTTAAATAAAAAATTTAAAAATTTAAAAAGTTGGAAATTTATAGTAATTATTGAATAAAAATAAATTGATGCATAAATTAAAAAGATAAATAGATGAAATATGTGAGTGAATATTCTGAAATTTATATCTAAAAGTTTAGAGAAAAATGTGTAAATAAATGTATTATAATATTTTAGTACATAAGTTAAAAAATAAAGATATAATTTTTTAAAAAATTATACAACCTAATTTTGAAATTTTTAAGGAGTTATGGGTGTGATAATTGTGATATTTTATTTTATAAATGGCTAAATATGTATAAATAACTATTGATAACTTTTAAAATTTGTGAGTAAAAATTAAAATTTGTAAATGTGGATAAATTTGTTGTAGAGAAAATAAGTAAAAATATAACAGTTAGAATATTTAAAATGAATTAATAAGATTAGTTAGTAAAAATTAGGAATGTAAAATAAAATAAATTTTGTAAATGTACAGTATTAAGTAGATATAAATAAATAAATAAATTATAATATTTGAGTTAAAAGCTAAAATTTTTTAAAAGATTATGAGTCACCAGACCCGTGATTGAAATTTAAAGAAATAAAAATGTTATAACATAAAAAATGAGTCACGGGGCGTGACCTATTAAGGAAATATAAAAAAAAAGTCACGAATGTGACTTAATAAGTCACTCCCGTGACTGAAAGTAAATCCCTAAATTGTGTGAACTTTCAATTCAGCAGCACAACCAAATATCACACTCGCACGAGAGACGCAACAAGAGAAGACCAGATTGGTGAAGACGTAACTAAGGTGACCTTCGCAACGCATAAGGGGACATTTTAACGTACGCAGTAACGTCAGCGACGTTTGAGAGAAAGGATTTCTCCACCTTCATTTGTGTTTGTGGTATTGGAAGTAGCTTACCCAGGTGTTTCAAAGGCTAGACTCGTCCCAGAAACAGAGTTGCAGTAGATTCGTGAAGATGGAACACAGGTATATTCCTTTCTTTAATTTATCATACATTGTATTGTAGAAAAACAAATAAAAATTGCATATTGAAAACGTTGGGTAATGAAAAGATTGGCGGCTTTTAGGAAAGTAAAACTAATAAGAATGCCCCCTTAAAATAACATCTATATAACCTTACAGAGTTCACTAGATAATTATTGAAGCAAAAAGGAATACGTTTTTTATTTTAAATAAATTTTGGACCAATAAAGGAGCATGGTTTGGAAATAGAGGGTTAAAGACCTTTATCTTACTTTCAGGGAATTGATTAAGTTATTCTTCATTGACTATAGCTATGTCCAACCTTTTCTTCATGCGTCAAGTATTGCTTTGTTTGTTACTCGAAGTGAAGGATGATCCCTGAAAGCTCAAATCAATGACAAGTATATGTTCCACAAATTCTTGAAAATTTATAGTGAGGTTCCTCATATTGACATTCCCTTAAGCTTTTAAGAAATAAGGTGTATTGTTAGAATCTCCAAAGGCCAACAATAGCTCCTGAAGGTGGTTATGAAGCTCTTGCAATTTCAACCAAATATATCCCCTCTAAAAGTTAAAGTTAGAACCATAAATAAAGATTTTAGTTTTCTCCTAACGAAAGAAAACCTCAAAGTGTATCAATTGGTCTATAGCTTACAACATTTAAGCCTAAACAAAATTATAGTTAAAAGTTATAATCACCCTTCCCTAATGGACAAACTGTTGGTTGGAATGGATTCTTCATTTGTTCCTATACAGTCTTTTATTGTCTTATATCTATAGTTGCAGTATGTTCTTCATATGCTCGAAGCGTCAAAAAGAAGTATAGTCAATCCAAGGTGGATAGACTTACTTATGAAAGAAATACTGCTAGAATTCTTCAAGTGAGAACCATAATCCATTTTTCTGTATGTTCTTAAATTTCGAAGTTGAAAATATGATATCTTTTCTTATTTATGAACTTATTTAAAACTAATTTATTTTTTCAATTATGTAATCAGTCATTTATTTATAAAAATCATTTCATTTAAGGATTAAGTTTGATATCAAAGAGATTAATTTTAAGAATCAATTCATGAATCAAAATTGAGTTTACTTAACGAATTTGGGTTATACAAAAATCTAAAAATTAGGTCAACATTGTTTTAAGTAAGGTTATCAAGTATGCCTCGTATGAGATTCTCGGCATCTTCATCTTCTCAACCGGATGATATGCCGATTTTAGGCAATCCTTATCTTCAATTTGACAGCCGTAAAAGTCAATTAAAGTATGCAACTTTGAAAGATCATCAGATTATTCCGAATCAATTTATCGATCAATGAACTATTACCAAATTAGGAATAGTAGATCGAGTGAATGAATTGTTGCATACCATAGGGTGGGATAGATTTGCTGAATTTTAAAAAAATTCATACGTTGAATTCACTCTAGAATTTTTGAGTACTTTACAATTGATTTTAAATGGTTTTGTGAAAAATATAATATTTAGATTGATGAATATGCCTCATGTTATTCCTTTAGATGTACTGAATAGTATATTTGATTTTTTAGATAGTGATTTATGCAGCTACCATGATGATTTTAGACTTACAGAATTTTGGAATCAAATTACTAATTAAAGAAATGCTTTTTCTCTAAGTATATCTAAATTGTCTGCTTTAGTGGATCCTAGCCTTTGTTATCTTCATAGGTTTTTAACTTCTACATTATTTGGTAGAGGAGATGATCAAAATGTAGTCTCTAAGGCAGAATTGTTTGTAATGTGGTGTATGGTGCATGATAAACATTTTAATGATGGTTTGTCGTTAAGTGTGCATATATTTAATATGGCTAAAGCTAGAGCTAGCAAAATAGTAGTCAGAGCATTTGTCACTCAAATTGCATAACACCTTGGTTTACTAACTGAGAGAACAATTTTGCAGTTAGTTGCAGGCAACTCTAGTTTAGATTTGCAATCATTGGTGTCTATGAAGATTGTTAGGCGACAAGGTGATTGATATACTCCCATCAACGACAACACGACAGAAACTTTAAGTAGCAAGCGTAGTCGTGTTGGAGTAGCTGAAGATAGATAAGAGGATGATGATTTGCCATTCGAAGCTAAGCGTTGGAACATTGCACCTAATTCTATTGAATATCAATCACTACTAAATCAACTAATTGCATTTGAACAGGGAACGAATGATAGATTGGGCAGGATTGAGGCTAGCATAGTGGAAATGAAGAATTTCCTAGCGAATTTAAATACTCTTTCCAGACAGCATCCACCTTCTTCTTAGTATTATATTTCTATCTTTTCTTTTTATTATTTTTATTATTTGTCGTTAAATTGTTTTTAGCTTTATTGTTTGTCTTTACTTATATTGTTTGCATCTTAGATCCTTTATTTTCGTAGTATTGTACATTGCGTGTTTGTTTTCTTGTTTAATAGTTAGAGATGCATGGTTATTAAATGAACTTGATCGGGATTGTAAATGCATAATATGAGTGAATTAATATATTTGCATGCTTAAACTGATTGACTTGGGTGTCATTTGAAATGATATTAGCTTGTTGTGATAGATGAATAAGACCTTCCTTTGATAAGAATTTGAGCTTTTTTGAAACGTTAAATACCAATTAAAAGTATTCATTGCTGAGAGCATTCTTTCATGGTTAAGCAGATTTAAAACTTGCTTGCAAATACTAGTCAATATTACATAATCTTATGCAAACATTGAAGGGATGAAGGAATTTAGGATTTATCTTGATAGCTTAAAAAACCACCATGATATTATCCTTAGTGAGCCCCCTTAAGCTTAAACAATACTTTTGTTGGTTAAAACCCAAAATATGAGCCTTGACCTTGATTGTTTATCCTTTTTCATCACCTCCGCCATAATTATGGAAGAAGCATAATATATACCTAGGTTGTAAGTTAGTGGTTGTAATAATTTGTATTTGCTATACATATTTTTTCCCTGTTTGAATTTATGTTGTTGTAAAGTGGAAAAAATGAAAATATATCAAGTAAAAAACAAGAAAAAGGAAAAAAAGAAAAAAGAAAAAAAACCAAAAAATGGGAAGAAAAAAAAGAAGAGAAATAAAGAAAAAAAGAAAGTGAAGGAGGGAAAAGTCATGGAGATTGGTAGGGTTAAGTTTGTAAATGGAAAGAAAAAATTAAATGTTTTATGTTTTATCGATTTGTATTATTTTAAAAGCTCAATTAGTTCTATGGTGTAACGCTTGGTTTTATCTTTTTTCCTACCTTTAGCTTGGCCCCATTACAACCAAAATAAAGACCTTCGGATCAATATTTGTGTCGATATTTAGTAGTGAAGATTGGATTAGTAAGCAAGCTTATAGTATATGTTTAACATGAAATGAATATTGAATCTATATTTATAGCCTTTCATTTTATAAGAAAATGGAAAGTGGAGTGAGTGTCTATCACACTTGTTAATGGTCTTTCATTTGACGTACTTGTTAATTATGGTTATGTATGCGAAAGATATTTTGTTCACAGATTATTATAAGTTTGAAAATCTTAGGTTGTGTTTATTGAATTGATCTTTGACATATTTAATTATTAAATGAGCAAATAATTTGTTTTTATTATTAATTTTTTCTTTCGTGTTTGTGTTTTCAAAGTTTAGTTGTTTTGGTTTTGGTTGAGTACAAGTATGATTTAAGTATTGAAGTATTGTTATCGTTAATTTTGTCTAATTTGGTTTCTTTTTGTGCGTCGAAATTTTTAAGAATCTTAATGACATTATGTTGTGAATGAGGGATGAAGGGGTATTAATCTTCACTCATTCATCATGCTTAGAGACCAGTCAAGATGCAGAGAAAGGAAGAAGAGAAGAAAATCAGAGAGAGTTGAAAAAGAATGATTGTGGATAATTAATATATGCGTTATGTGTATGCATATGCAATTCCAAATATATTTTGTTGTTATGTAAAAATGTTTTATTTGTCAATGGAAGTTTTTGGTTCTCAAATAATTTTAGTTTGTTGGGTCATTGTAGATTTTGATATTTATGTAGTATTTGATCTCTTTGTAGACAGGGTTTTACCGTAATGTGTATGTTTAATTGATAGTCATAGTGTAGGTTTAGGAAAAGATAAAATTAAAATAGTTGACCTTATGGTTAATTTGATCTTATGAAACTTTGTAAGTTTGACGCAGTAATACGTAGGCAAATAGGTGAAAATGATTGAGATGTTCTCAAAGATGGAGAATAAAATTCTAATGTTAGAATAATATAAATTTGACAAAATAATAAAAGCAAATGGATAGATCATAGTTGCTTTATAATTCTTGCGATTAGCGACTTTTGGAGATAAGTTTAATTGTTGAATTGAAAGATATTTAGAAAAAAAGAATCAGAAAATTGTAAATTATGATATCATAAAACGTACATTAAATATTTACAATAAATATTGATATGTTTTGGTAGTTATTTTTATATTTGCATAATAATATTGTTAAAAAGACAAGTTAATATATGATATCAGGTACATTTTTTAATAAAATGAAAAGATTGCATATAGAATTAAAAGTGGTTTAAGATAGGAAAAGTAAGGGAGTAGCCCTATAGAAGTTGTAGTGGAGACTTTCAATTTGTATAGAAGTGTTTTGAATATGCTTTACAAAGATTTTGAACATTTTGATTTTATCAAAATGCAACTGTTATGTTGCCGAAATTTTTAAGTAAAGGTCCAAAATTTCTACTAAGGTTTCCTTTGAAAATCTCCACTACTTATACTTCCAATGTTGAGTCAAAGTATTTTAAATAAAAAGGGAAAAGGCTTAGCTCCATGGGAACTTCCTAGTTTGATCATATATCAACTAGGGGGTTTTCGTGGGGTGTTATACGGGTCACCTAGTTATTAGGATAGGGGCCTGTCATTGTTCGTATCAGAGCCCAGTTTTTAAAAATGGGTCGCCTCCTTTTTTGGGTTAAGGTAATTATGATGTTTTAAAAGTGAAGTGATCAATAAAATGTTATGATTTACATGCATATGATTTCATAAGTTGAAAGCTTTTCACATTTGTATTTTTGTCAAATAAAGAGTCATTCCAGTGACTTTTACACCTGAGTCACCTCTGGCGTGTAAGGATGACCACATTCTAGAGTCAGCAAGTGCCTACATGAACCAACCACAGTTCCAACCTTCAGGGCCGGAGGAACCGATCGGGGTGAGTTTTAATTAAGGATGGCAATTTTGGCCCGATCCGGCCCGTTTTTAAGCCACGGGCCGACCATGGTTCACCCGAGCCAGCCCAACCAGGCCCGCGGCCTGCCTATTTTGGACAAAACGACACCATTTTGTATACTTTTTTATTTTAAAAAAATATATGGGTCGGGCCACACTGACCACAGGCCGGTCGGCCTGTCGGTGGACCGAGCTACGGGCTGGCCAATGTAATATCCCGTTACCTTTAGAAGGTTAGAATAGTAAATATGAGTGATAAATGAGAGCTTAGAAATGTATTTTTCATGCTCATGCATAATATGACATACAAATACACGTGATTAGTGAAGGTTTTGCACATGAAAATAATTGTAC
>JANQBM010000002.1:6410596-6428390 GCA_025594535.1 Erythroxylum domingense | reverse complement strand
TTTCATATTAATTGTGATTATTATTTATTATTTTGATTTTTAGAGACTAGGTTAAAAATATACAGTACAACTGTACAGTATGACAATGGACTATTTTGTAATTTTTTAAAAAATTCAAGGACTATTTTATAAATTTAAAAAATTATCCAAAACGGTACTCGATATTAACCGGTACCGGTACTGTACCATACCAGAACTCAATCCGGTACCGAGTCCGGTACGGTATTCATAACTTTGATGCTGAAGGAGCTGCTCCACCGATATTTTACTACTCTTTTGGACCAGAATTGGTCATGGATAATTGCAGTTGCTCCCTTCACGCATAAAGCTTCCAAGTTTTTGTCTATAGGAAATAATTTTTGTATGGTGCTTAAGCTTCCAACCATGGACAACATCTTCATCAACGTTAGCTACATGCAGGGAAAAGATGGACAACACACTACTACCTGATTTTAGTATGCTAATCCACTCTTGTCCTTCCCCTTTAGCTAGTCACATGAATACTTAAGCTGGTTACATGAATTCCCTTGCTAATTGCATGAATGTTTGAGCTGATTGTATGGTTAAATGAAGAGAAAAATAGCATGGTAAATGGAGAGAAAACAACTTGGTTACATGTAAAGAAAACAGCATGTATATCCACATCCTATGTATGTTGTTCAACGGTTATTAATTGGCAGCATGTAGATACTATATATGTGGCCCAATGGTTGTTCAATGGTAGTAAGGATGTTGTACATAATTCAATGGTTCAATGAAAAGAAGACAACATGTATACCTTATGTACATTATTTAAATGAAAAGAAGAAAACATGTATAATTTATGGACATTGTTCAATGGTTGAATGAAAAGAAACATAATTTTATTTATACCAAATGCTAAGATTTTGACTAAGTCCTTGTCATAAAATTTGTAGAACAAAGTGGTAAGTTATAGATGTACTTGGTAGGTTTTAGGAACCCTTCAGGGGCTCCTTTATAGCTGAATAAGACAATAAAGTTTTCTCGTCACCGTAGACTCAGGATTAGTAAAGGAAAAGCATCAAACACGTGAGGGTGGTAAATGATAAAAGACAAACTATGAATGTATCTTTAAATTGGTATTGTAAAGATGGATTTTACATTACTATGAAAAGTACGTTTATAGATAACTTTATTGGTGCTACTACTTGAATTTAAAAGTCAATCTTCATGAGGTTTACATATGCTTAGATTTAGCATTGAATTGAGATTTGGATACACTTGGAAGCTAATGAGATGTACACATGCTTTGAATTGGCATTGATATGAAATTTGCATATACTTTAAATTGGCATGGAAATGGACTTTGAATATGAATTGAATTGGTATTGAAATGAGGTGCGCTCATGTATTAATTGGGGATTAACCTATAATATGTCGTTAGGTCTTTATACATACGATTATATCGATCATAGTACATCCTAACGTGCATGGTAGTATTTGGGGGGTGTCTGTCCCTAACATGGGTGATGTTGTGTCTGTTAGTATGTCCTATGAGTCACCCTCTGCACGTATGGAGTCTATATTGTGCTAGCACTGTTACGGGTAAGCGATACAGAACCAACTTCGTAACCACTAATTTATATGTAGTGCTAGCACCGTTATAGGTCAACGACGAAGAACCAACTTCATAACAATTAGTATATAGAGGTTAACCAGGCACAAGTAAGTGATGCAGAACCAACTCCATGGCCTTATACCTAAAAGTACCAGATGGCAAAGAAAATTAGTGATGGGATATGTTTTAAAAAGAAAGTTCATGAAATTATTGATTGCCATCACTGTTTACTTTACAAGAAAAGAGGAACTTGATTCAGAAAAAATATGTATCTTTTGTTTTACATGTGCATAGATCTTATGAAAAGAAAAGAATATGTTTTGTAAGAGCATTAGTTATTACTTGAAAATAAAAGAAGTTATTTTTTATAGAGGTTAATATTTGTATAAATGTTTTGAATGGAAACCAATAACACTCACTGAGCTTGTTTAGCTCACCCTGTTATTTTCTGTTTTTAAATTATAACCTCCCAGGTGCATGTTCAGGGAGTTCAGTAGCCCGAACTTCACCACTTAAGTAATTGCCTTCATCACGTGCTGCTATGTAGGCATTTTTTTAATTTTTCACTTTTATTTCATCTTCATGAACCTGCTATGTACATAGTTTTGTGGAGACATGTTTGTACACAAATGCTTTTTAAGTTAATGCATGAGCATGGTTGAACCTTTTGAAATTGTTTCCAAGTGGACTTGAAGTCCAGAAGTTGTAGTGGAGACTTTCATTGTGTATAGAAGTGTTTTGAATATGCTTTACAGGGATTTTGAACATTTTGATTTTATCAAAATGCAGCTGTTATGCTACTGAAATTTTTAAATAAAGGTCCAAAATTTTTACTAAAGTTTCCTTTGAAAATCTCCACTGCTCATACTTCCAATATTAAGTCAAAGTATTTTAAATAAAAAGGGCAAAGACTTAGCTCTATGGAAACTTTCCAATTTGATCAGATATCAACTAGAAGGTTTTCATGGGGTTCCAGGTGGGTTACCTAGTCATCATGATAGGGGCGTGTCAAATAATTTATATAATCATAAAAACCATTATTTACTTAATACGATAAATTCATATAGAGAGTCCCATAATGTTAAAACCAAAGGCACTTATGTAAATTATTAAATGATACTTCTTTATCACTATGGCATAAGTGGTTGGGTCATATCTCTAAAAAAACAATTTGCAAGCTTATGTTGGAAGGAATTCTTAAAACACTTGATGAATCAAAATACGATATTTGTATTGAGTACATGAAAGACAAAACTATAAACAATAGAAAAATAAAAGTTAAGAGAGCTAAAAACGTCTTAAAATTGATATATACAAATATTTATGGGCCATTTCTTAAACATCATTGAATGGTCAATAATATTTTATCATGTTTCTAAATGATTACTCTTGATATGGCTATATTTAATTTATAAGACATCGCAAGTATTGGACATCTTTAAGTTATATAAAGTCAAAGTTAAAAATCAACTTGGTAAAATTATTAAGGCTGTGAGATCCAATCATGGTGGTGAATTTTATGGTAGGTATGATAGACTGAAAATGCTCATTATTTGAGGATGATGAGTTTGATGAGGAAGATAACGGTAATAACTTTGTTTTTAAGGAGGAGTTGGTCAATGTTTATCTCCTTATAACCTGTTTTTGATGATGATCAAGGTTTCATTCCCAGTGTGATTCAACAACACCCAATAAAAATATATGACAATGTGGAGCTTTCTACCCAATAAGATCATCCAATGGCTCCTCAATCCATTGTTTATAAAGAGTATGGGGATTAAAGTCTACAAACTAAAATTATAGTAGAACTAGTGCCTTAAAGAAGATCTATAAGGGAAAGGAGAAGTGCAATTATTATTGTATTTCTTTAAGAACATGAGCAAAATGTTGACTAAATGGGAGATGATCCACTCACCTTCCACTAAGCAATTGAAAATTCTAACTCTTATAAGTGGATTAACGTTATGGGTGAGGAAATGCAATCTATGAGAAACAATGACCTTTGGGATCTTATTCAATTGCCTGACGGTACAAGACCTATTAGTTGTAAATAGATTTTAAAACCAAAAGGGACTCATAAGGCTCTATAAGCCTTGTCTTATCGCTAAAGATTTACTCATAAAGTAGTAATTGACTATAAAGAGACTTTCTCCTCGATTTCATTGAAATGTTGACATCTTTTTCAATAGAGATATTAAGGAAAAAATTTATATGCAATGACCAAAGGGGTTAGCTTCTGAGAATTAATGAAGATTATGCGTACCATAAATTCATTAGATTATATTCATTTGTTGGTATTATACGTGGATGATTTTTTGCTTGCCAATAATGATGTGGAATTGCATTAGGAAACTAAGAAATTTCTTTCGGAGTAATTTAAAATGAAAGATCTTGGTGTAGCATCCTTTGTATTCGTTCAAATGAAATTCTAAGATTATCATAAAATGGTTATATTGAAAAGGTATTGCAACAATTTATGATACAAAATTATAGACCTCATGATATCCGTGTGTCTAAAAATCATGAATGTAGTATACAATAGTATATGGAGAATGAAAGATAATCCAACTTCATGCATAATATCTCTTATACATTGGTAATAGGGAGTTTAATGTATGCACATGTACACTCGCCTTGACCTCGCATATGTTGTTGTAATACTTGGCATATACCAAAGCAATTTAACAAGCGAACATTGTGTAGCAACCAAAAGATTCTTCTAATATGTACAAAATATCAATGATTATATACTCATATATAAGATGTCAAACAAACTTGAGATGATTGGGTTTTCTAATTCTAACTTTTTTAGATGCCAAAATAGTTGTCAATCAACATTTGGTTTTATATTTTTGTTAATCAGAGTTACGATTTCTTAAAAGAGTACCAAGCAGACACTCATTGCATCTTCTAATATGGAGGCTAAATTTGATCCATGTTATGAGACATCCAACCATGTTATATGGTTGCACAAGTTCATTATAGGATTAGATGTAGTCAATGATATTGAAAGGCTACTCAAGTTATATTATAACAATATAGCAGCAGTCTTGTACTCAAATAGCAACATGAGCTCTTCTTGATATAAGCATATAGACATTACGTTCTTGTTGTGAAAAAAAGAATTCATAGTAGTTTCGCTAGTATTGAGCTTATAGGAAATTGATTAATTTTTTTCTCCAGATAATTTGTTTATATACACCAAAATTACGCCCAACTCTCTTAAAGATAGGCAATAACATATAATCCAAGATTAAAGAAAAAAAAACAAAATCTAACTAAAAAAATAGAAAATAAAATTTGACCACAAAATTCTTTCAACAAAAACTTAATTTACTACTTTTTGTTTAATATTTAACATATACTGGTAATATTATTTTGAAATTTTGGTTCAATGCAAAACGGCGAGACTATCATATTATGTATCAAGTTTCTTAACTTTTGTTTAGTATCTAATTAGCAAAATTGTAATTGAATTTAGTTCAATCATATTGAATATTGTAAGACTAAAACAATAACACCCAACAAGAGAGTAGTGGGATTTGGTCCGTGACCACAAGATGGTCAAACTTGTTCTTTAAAATACGGTCGATTCCTCTTTCAGTGGGGTTTACCTAATTTTTGCAATGCATATCTTTAGAGTTGTTTATTCTATAACTATCGCTTCTCTGTTCTTATCAATATTTCGAGGACTGTGTACTGCCAATGCGCTTTATGAGATAAACCTTGGAAGCTCAACTCAAGTTTGTCGGTGACCACCGGATGAATTGGCTTCACATTCAAAAGGAAAAGATTCAACAAAGAAAAATGGTAGCAACTTGGACGTTTCAGACAAGTAACTTCGGTTGGTAATTATTTCCAATTGAAAACCATTAAAGCAGGCACCGTTTTAGGCTTTTTACCCCATTTTTCAACTCTATAATGTCTCAATTTTTAAAAATATACTTGCAAGTCACCTCACTCAGTATCTATGCCTGCACATAGTTGGTTAATGGTATGTTTGATTAGATGTAATATTGTAAATGATTTATAACAGAGTGGAATAATTTATAATAAAATAAAATACTAAAAAATTATTATTTGAAAAAATTAGAAAAGTTCATAATATAAAATAATATAATATTATTTAGATGATAGGTTTATAATGTAATATAATGTAAAATTATTTATCATTTTACAATTTATCCTAAATCTTTCAAATTAAATGTTTTTTTTTATTTTTACTGTTTAGAATAGAATGAGATGTAATATGACATCTTTCTATTTTATCTCATTCTATTTTATTTTATTATAAACGTTCTTTCAAGGGATGAAATAATATTACATCTTATTATATTCTATTAATAAACCCCGGTGAAATATATTATGAAATCTAAACTTTAGTAACTCATAAAGAAGTCTATCAATAATTTAGCAAGTCAACGTCATCCAGTGGTTGCCACAGTAACGTTAGAACATTTAAATAAAAGAACAAGTTGGATGTGGATTCGATTTCTCAACTCTCATGAAGATGTCTCCTTATCAGAAACTCGATTTCCAAGTTCCAACCACTATAAATTCGCATATCACTTTCAAAATTTCTTTTAAAGTTCTAGGACATCATTTTGATTAAGGAGAGGAGAAGTGGCTTCTGGAGTCCGCTTGTCACGCTTGATGCACTCCTACCCCTACTCCTACTCCTATTCTTAGTCTAGTTATTTCGTACAAGAAAAAGTTAATGAAAATTTACAAAAACTTACATTATGTGCTAATTAAATTCAAATTTTCACTTAATTTAAAATTACTAATTTTCAAAATTTTATATTAACTTTTGATTAAATTAATTTCATCACTTAACTCAAATTATTGATATGTCAAAAAATAATTTAAAATATATAATATATATTCAAGAATATAGTGAATATACATTTAAAAGGATAATAAATGCAAATTATACTGTTATCAATATATATAATCTAATATTTAAACAAAATTCATATTTTATTAAACATATATTTAATTTTTATTACAAATTTGATGAAATTAATATTCAATATAATTTAAAAAACAAGTATTAATTATGTCGAAAATTTGATAAAAATGAATATTTATTTGATGCAATATGATAACTTATTAAATATTAAATACAAAAATTTGAAATATGTCAAATTACGGTCCAATAGCATTTGTCAATAGTTGAGTGAAGATCACGCTGTGCTGTCCGAGATTGCTAGTTGATGAACAATCACAACTAACCGTACGTACAATACTGAAACATACGTCGACAGTGGCTTGCAATATAATCGTAACGATAACGTCCCTACCAATTAAAAAGAGTTACCTCCCATGCGGAAGTTAAAATTGGAAAATAAATAAACAAAATTTTATTATATTATATTATAAATTTTTCCTTCAAATAATATTCATTATATTACATTAAAAAATTTATACTTTTTTAAACGATAATTTTTAATATTATTTTTATTTATATTTTATTTAATTACAACAATTTTTTAATATTACATTCATTTATATCTTATTCAGTTATAAACCATTTCATCTTATTTTATTACATTAAAAAGTTTACACCTAACAAAAAATAACCTTAATTAAAAAGATCTTCGGGTATAGAAAAAGTCTTGTCCCATATCAAAAAGGAAAGTTTCGTATGCACAAAGATTAAATTGTCGCCCAGAAAATTTGTTGAGTTATTATATTATAATATAAATGATTATTAAATATAATACATAGTTATTACGTCACAAAATTTAAATAATTGATATAATTTTCATTTTAACGATGAATTATAATAACATAATTTCATAAAAATCCAGTTAAATATTTAAAGATTTTCAAAATATTTTATAAAATAAATAAGATTGCAAAAAGATAACGCATTTTATTATTAAATCAATCATATGTAAAATTAAATACTCCTCTTTTATTAGGGAAGGTTTGTGGCCTAACATTTATCATTTGAAACATTTGTTAAAAGTAATTTTACCAATTATTAACAAAATTAACGGAAAGTAATGTTTAAAGTAATAGCATTACATCAGTAAAATACTTAAAAGTGGAAAAAATACAAATAGTGAAATTATTAGCTTTGAAATGAGTACTCTGAAAATATTATCATCTCTAGTTATTTTACGGGCAATTTTTTAAAAAATTTAAATAAGAATTTTTTATGGACCTTTAGTCACATACAATATTTTAAAATTTAAGGTTTAAAATATTAAAGTGATATTATGACAGAATAAAATTAGCTAAAAATCACATAAAATTAAAGAATTGAAAAAAATTATTTTTGTCAATTGAAGAATTTAAATTTTAATTAAAAAATTGATTGTTAAATAAAAATTAATTGATTTATTTAATTTATAAAAATTTATTAATTTATACAAATTATCTAATTAATTTTTTTCAGCAAAAGTTAATCATACATTAAGATATAAAAATTGAATCTCATGTGATTGCCAACCCAATTTAAAATAAGTCAGAAAAAACAAAAGGGATAAATAGAACACGACACAAGGAACCAGAAGAGATATAGCGGAGGCAATTCCCAAACCAAGATAACACGACACGTTTTAAAGGAAAAATGCCTAAATAGTAAAAAAAAAAACCCTCATCTGGGACTTTTTGCCTCAACGGGTCAATCAACTCCAACTTAAACTGATGTATCATTAGGACACGTGTTTGAAACATAGCCCCCAGATTTGACAGAGCATTTCAATATTCATGGACAGGTGGAAGAATGAAAAAAAAAAAAAGATTAGCCTTGATAAGAAGAAAGATGTATATCTTATTTTTATATCATCTTAGACAAATGAATAATTAGAAATGCAATGCATCTTTTTATTATTTGCCTTTGGTCCTGTCAAAAGAGGAATTTACACCTCAAAAAGTCCATATTAATATTCTAGAGCCACAACGACAGAGTACAGTACTGGCCTCCCTTTAAATGAAAGTGACACGGAAATATCACAGGATCACACATCTAATTAAACTAAACCACGTACCATCATTATCTGTTTATACCAGTACAAATCAAATTAGCGTTAACGGTTTTGTTAGCAATATGGGCTACAATAACGTTACGAACTCGAGGGATTAATGTAATGTTAAAGAAATAAAAATAAGAAATAGGAAGATTAATTAGTGTAATAATATCTTATCTAAGATAAATAAAATTTAAATTTTAGATTCACTCGTTCACTATTTCAGTCCTAACTTTAAAAGGAAGATCTGCAACAAGTCTAACTAAGCCCATTGAAATTGAAGAAACCGAAATGGAATCATTGACCGCGAAGGAAGGAGCTGTTATTATTTATTAGGCAGTTTCTTCCGCCAACTTAAGTGCACATTTAAACACAATTCCCCCTTTTTTTCTTAAGAAAACCTTCTACTCGGAAACTCTTCCTTTTGATATGCAAACTCCCAAAACACTAGTATTCCTAACCGCATCATACCATCACTTGCAAATAGAAGTATAGAACTATAATCACCCCATATGAACCTTGCCTAGTAGTGGCAGTTTAGACTATAAAAAAAAATTATGGTCAACGTAAGTACATGCAACCCGCCCCAAATCTCGCGTCGAGGCAGTCCCAAACGGCGAAAGCTTTATCTCCAAGTAAAGGTGCATCTTACCTAGCCTGTGTGCCTGTGGCTCTGCCACAACATGGGTCAACGCCGAACACTTTAAAATTGTATATACAAATATATACATGCGTGATGCGTACTGATGCATACCTTTATAAAATGTATGTGCTTCGGTTTACCTTAAAAACGGACCCCACCCCTTAGACCCCACCAGACAGGAACTACCTTATGCAGGACCCACACCGGAGTGTGTGGTCGCTGAATATTATATATAGATATATAAAAAAGAAAGGCAGGAGCATAAACAAAAGCGTAAAAGGGGTGCTTTGCCTACATAAGGGCAAATCACAACTTGTAGGAAACCAATTAACTTCCTATTTGAGGTGTGAGAGAGAGAGAGAGAGAGAGACACGCTTAAGAAATTATGAACTCATTTCTTTTCAACACTAAATAAGAAAATAGGGCAAAAATCACATGGAAGAAGAGCTGTCTGCTCCGTTACGCCCTCCTTGCTTTTGCTTTTAATTTTGTAGGTTGAGATTTATACGCTCTCACTCTCTGTATTTCTCTCACTTTGCTTTCGACTCTCTGTCTCTCTCTCTCTCTCTGTGCAGGTTCTCTTCATTTGTTTCCTTCTTTATTTTCACAAGATTTGAGATTGTAGTTATGGCGTGTGAAGTGTAATTGAGGTGAATTAAGAGTTTTTACGATCTGGGTAATCCTTATTTTGCTGGTGATTTTGTGGGAGAGAGAGGGAGATGGAGGAGAGTGTGTTGTGCCAGTGGAGCGTTGTCAGATCTCTGCTTGCGATTATTCAATGGTGGGCTTTCAATGTTACCGTTATTGTCATGAACAAGTGGATCTTTCAGGTCTGTTCTGTTCCTATGCTTGTTCTCATTTGCTAAGAATTTCTTCGTTGTGGTTTTTGCTTAAATCTGTGTTGTCTTGATTCTCACAGATGTTTGTTTTATTGTTTAGCTGAAATTTTTTGTCTAACTGGTAATTGTTTTCAGATCTTGGTTGACGGGGTGCCTAATTTGGTGTTTTTGCCGATGACATGTTGACTCTTGTTTCATGATTTGCCTATTTTTGATATTTTTGATCTTCGAATATGTGATTTTGCTCTTCATAGATTTCGGGGGTTAATGTACTCTATTTTATTTATTTCTGGAGATATATTATTGTTGTTCATTTTACCGACTGATTTGGACAACCTTACGTTCTTGACTTTTAACCAGGAAAGGAAATTTTGGCTTCAGCTTGTTGTTCAAATAGTCTTGTTTCCAGCTTTTTGGGTGATATAGTTACTCTTATGACATGTGCGAACCAATAAGCTAGGAATAATGCTGTTCACCAACCAAGGCCCAAAAGCTACCGCGTGGATTTGCCGTATAGATATAAACTTCTTTGTGATGCCTTATTCCGGGATTAAAAACCTTAATCCTACATATTGAAAAAAATCCTGCTGTTACAATTGTTGATTGTTGTTTCTGTTCTAACCGTGACTTGAACTGGGGTTCACATTTTTGTTTCTGTTTTTTTATCACGCGGTTATGCTCAACAGATGTAGGACATATTGTGATTAACAGAGTACAATCTCCTGCCATATTGTGACACTGTTTTCAAGTTTGTTCAATATAAGTTATGAGGTTGGTCTATGTTGACAAGAGGGGAAGAAAGAGTGGAGAAAAAGTTGCAGGCAACTATTGTTATTTTCTCTGTTATCCATGCCTGCCTTCAGATTCTGCTCCTCGGGGAGGGTGAAAGGATTGGCATATAAACAGAATTTTGAGAATGCTTATTTTGGATGTTCTTAGGATGTGTTTATCCGTGGAGATATCTATGCAAGCTTACATATTCTGTAACATACTTATTGGTTATGTTTAAAGTCCAGGATGGCGTTATTTTTGCTTAGTCGTTCGCAATTTTGTTTTGTCCGTGCCTTGTATTTTGGACTAGTGACTTGCTGTCAAGTTTAACTCTTTACTTACTGACTGTTGCTTCAGATAGGGATGGCATGGCGGTGGCTCAGGCCCGAACTCCCTAAGGCTCAAGCCCGTGCCCCAAAAAAATTGGCAGGCTTGACTTGAGCCCTTTTGGGTTTTGGGCATACCCGAAAAGCCCAAACCTGCTTGCTAGACTGGATTTTTGGATGTTTGGCCACGAACACAGCTCGTAGCTCTGTGTGGGTGTGCGCGCGCGTGTATGATTGTGCACGCGCGCATGTGTATTTATGTATATGTATTGGATACTTCAGGCCAAAGGGTGCCTGAAGCCTGATCTGAGCCTGATTTTTTTATGGGCCAGGTCTGGGCCTTTTTGTTGTCAGCCCTAGTTTCAGTAACTCTTTTGTATCTGCAAGAAGTATCTCATTTGATTTCATGGTCATCTTTTTTACTGTGAATCTGCAATGTTTTCATTGTACAGAAATGTGATTTCAAGTTTCCACTATCAGTCTCTTGTGTTCACTTTATATGCTCATCCATAGGAGCATATATTGTGATCAAGGTTTTGAAGATCAAACCATTGATAGTGGTTGACCCTGAGGATCGATGGAGAAGGATATTTCCGATGTCATTTGTGTTCTGTATCAACATAGTGCTGGGGAATGTCAGTTTACGTTACATTCCTGTCTCTTTTATGCAAACAATAAAGTCTTTCACTCCTGCTACTACAGGTCAGGCTCATTTGCCTTAAGCATTAGCTAGTATCTGATCATAGATTTTGGTATTTTCATGTTTTCTTAGCACTTGCATCTTGTTTCCGATGGATTGTCGCAGTTGTTTTACAGTGGATGGTTTGGAGAAAATACTTTGATTGGAGAATTTGGGCTTCATTAATACCTATTGTTGGAGGAATACTCCTCACATCTGTCACTGAGCTTAGTTTTAACATGCTTGGATTTTGTGCCGCCATGTTTGGATGTTTGGCTACTTCTACAAAGACTATCCTGGCAGAATCTCTCCTTCATGGTTACAAGTTTGACAGGTACAGGAACTGCTCCTAGTAAATTTTCTTCCTTCTCTTCTATGACTCCTTTGCTTTTGGGTGTACTACTTTATGATTAATCCATTAATTTCAAGTGTCGTGATTATAACGAGTCTATCTGAAATTCTTCAATTTGGACAAGGTATTGCTTTGGACTAAAAAAAACTCTCTTTCTGTTCATTCTTTGGAAGAGATCATGCAGAATGACTGTTGCGTTGAGTTAAGAATTTAGTATCAAATAGAATGGAATAAAAAATGTTGGGAGCATTAGCTTGTAGCGACATATTAGAGTGAAAGGAATGTACCCTGGCAAGGATTTTTGGAGTTTGCCCTTTCACTTTTCCTATTCCTTGAGGTGCGTGAACTTGCAGTAAAGGACTGTTGAATGAAATCTTGAAAGTTATAGCTTGATAATGAGTTTTTGAAATTAATTTAAATTTTGGGTCCTGGCCTATTACTTGCACGATAGATGTCCTTGAAGCTTCTAAATCATCCTTTAAATTAACCTATAATTTGGTTATGTTGTGGATGTGGGACAATCTGAAAATGTGTCAATGATTGTTTCCTCCACTATATGCTATTTGGGTGCCATATAATCTAAAGAAATGGACACACTGGATTACCAAATGCTTTACTTGCTGTCATATTTGCATGTTGTATTACCAAATCCTTTTCTATCTGCTGGTGCGTCCTTGATGAACTTGCACGTGATGTACTTCATTGTTGTTCAATTGCCCAAATTCATAGAAAAAGTTTCCCGTGTGATGTTTCTATGCAGCCGTAGGTTTTCTGTTAAAAAATTTTTAGTAAATTTTCTTCATCTTCTGTTGTGGCTTTGCTCACATATGCATTTGAAGTTTTTGCATGATTTATGTGAGATCTAAACTGATAATTCTTCTTTCCTTTGTATTGATTTTATCTTTTCTAGTATAAACACGGTGTATTACATGGCGCCTTTTGCAACTATGATTCTTGGAGTGCCGGCCATACTTCTGGAAGGAAGTGGAATTATAGACTGGTTCTACTCCCACCAGTCTGTATTGTCTTCCCTCGTAATCATTTTCACCTCTGGAGTGCTGGCCTTCTGTCTCAACTTTTCCATCTTCTATGTGATTCATTCAACAACTGCAGTAACTTTCAATGTTGCCGGAAACCTCAAGGTAAGAACGATAGAATATGTATTGCTTCTAGCATTTGTAAGCTATTTTAACTCTATTGCGTATATGCTTTTCATCTATCTACAGGTTGCAGTTGCCGTCTTGGTTTCATGGTCAATTTTCCGGAACCCAATCTCAGCAATGAATGCTGTCGGATGTGCTATCACTCTTGTAGGATGTACATTTTACGGGTACGTGAGGCACAAACTTTCGCAGCAGCAACCAACTCCTGGAACTCCCTTAACGCCCAGGACTCCAAAGAACCGAATTGAATTACTGTCCCTTGTAAATGATAAACTAGATGACAAGGTCTAATGGGAGTGGAGACGTGTGAAGTCCTTGGCGTTTCACATAGGGTGTTCATACGACTATAAAAGATTTGACGTTGGAGAAAGATTAATCAAACCCGCCTTTGTTGTGCGAGTATCTATTAGATTTATGGCTCATAAACAATGTACCTTTTCTGGTTTGCTCAGAAATAGAAAAGAGAGAGAATCCGGTTTATTGGTTCTCACCTACACTTGAAAAATTCTAAAGGAAATGATTCAGTAGTATCCTTTATCTATAAGGTCGATTTTATACGAAATGGCATTGAAGAATTGCTTAACCAAGAAGAAGATGGGCATTCAAGAGCATTAATGTAAGACACGGGATTGTGAGGTGATAGGTGAAACCTTCATTGTTCATTGAGCGGTTAAACTACGTGAGTGTATTTAACCCTTCATTAATTCAAGCCCTTTATTTTTTGACATAGCATGTGGACCACCTCCCTATTCGTTTTGAATGTGGTCCAGATCAGAGAGTGCAAGAATTTAAAGCACCCTGAAACGGATCACACAACCAACCCAGTTTAATTGAGATGTTTTAGTTAGTTCTTTTATCGTCTGAAGGTTAGTACTTTAGGCCTTTATATGATTCAAGAGTGCAAATTACTGACTGCCATTCTGAAAAGTTTTTCACGCTACTGTAGTCTACAGCTCATGCGACAACAAACGAGCGCTAGAAACAGAACGGGAACTTGTTGCTTAATAGAATCGTCAACGTATTCATATATTCAAGTCAATTGCCACCTATTATTGCACTTCAGTCTAAGCCAGGTTTATAGAAAGCTCGAGTCTTTCAAACTACTAATCATTATAGCATCTACAATAATCTTACATGTGATTCTCTTGATTAACAAGATTATGAGAGTGAAACAGAGAGCGAGAGAGGTTCATGTTCACATACCATAGCTATAGGGGGGTTAGAATGGAAAGTCTAGTTAATAGTCACGGCACGGAGATTGAGGCGACCAGGTCCAGAATCTAAAGCTAAGCCAATAGCCAGAAGTTCTTCTGCCATCTAGTGTTGATGAGGTACCCGCCAACCCCTTTGCTCTGTTTCCTCACTCCGATGGTTAGGCAATCCACATTCTCTATGCACTGCTCCACGAACTCTTCACTGCTGCTACTCCCACAGAAGCTTCAAAACAACCCAAACCCATTAGAATGCCAAGAGTAATGTATCAAAAACCAGAGTGGATTTCAACCCACCAGTTCACAAGAGGGGAGGGCCTTTTCTGACCCAGTACTAACACAGACACCTCCAGCTTTTTTACTTGATTAATCACAGTCGCCAGCTTTGGCCCTTGGATCACAAGTGCTTCCACTTCCACCTGAAATATTTCGTCACATGAAGCACAAGGAGTAGATATGCTCTGTCCGTCTAACACGGGAACGATTACTCAAGGAAAATATAAGAGAAAACAATAAGATGGTTAATGCAGAAAGGACTACAAACCCATCTGGGACCTGCTTTTCTTTTCTTAGTCCACAGATCTCGCAACCAGCTAAAAGATTTTAAAATATAAACTTCAGTTAAGCATGAACAATCATACCTCAGGTCTTGACGCCTTGCAAAGTGAACCAAGAGTCCTGGCAAGATAAGGAGAGCAAGAATCAGGACCGGAAAGCCCTTCACTGCCGTTGGGACAATGAGGAATGATGTGAAGCAGAGTAAGCAAGTCACCCTTGTTGGTCACATGAGTTAAAGCCCACATCATTGCATGCTTGGAATGTGAGGTTTGATCCACCGCCACCATCACTCTCTTTCTGGTAACCAACCCACCATTGTCATTACCATACATGTTAAGCCCTTCCATTTGCATCAAGTTCCTCTCGCTCAAACTATCACCACCACCTTCAACAGTGCAGTAGTACTTGTTGTTGGTAGAGTTACTACTAACCCACCTCCTAGATGTTGATCTCGTACTCTCTCCCCCACTGAGCTGCCTCAACAATGACCCAGAAGACCCTTTCATTTTCTCTCACTCAACGTATCTTTATAGGCGAAAAAACAAAAACTAACACAGCAAAACTTTGAAATGAACAGGTACAGCAAGCTATAACTCATAAAGACAGAGACAGTGGATAGAAAGGGACACTCAACGAGAAGACAATAATAGCTTGGTTGAAATACAGCGAGATGTATACTTAAGTTTTAGCACTTAGTTACCAAGAAAATGAAGAACAGAAAAAAGAAAAACTGCAATGTCAGAAGAGGAAAAAAGAAATAGTAGCATGAATGGTGAGGGTTAGAGGTGATGATGTTAAGATGGGATTCTTCTCTCTTTTGTGCAGGTTAAAGTCACGGGGTGATCACTGGTTCGATGTGGCTTAACATTAGAGAAGGTGACATAAAACAAATGATATGGTCAGTGCTCCGATGATGAAAGAGATCTAGTTTCTCTGTCCTGCACATCTATATATCAGGTACCAAGGTAAAAGTTTTGTTTTTTATTTTTATCCAAAGAACAAACAAAAATTGATAAAAAGAAAAAAAACAAAAATAGATCGCCCATACTTCATTGTTACGTATATTTCATGCAACCTAAGTGAGAGTTGCACATGATAAATGCGTTTTGCTTATCTTTTCCATAAAAATTAAAAAAAAAAAGGATTCTTAACCATCTTGCAATTTGCACATCTTATCCATATTGTTCTGACTATACTTAAATATGAGTCTATATTAGGGGTATAAGGAAGATTAGCTGCCTAAATTAGAAAGGTTTTGAATTAAATTCATCGTACTAGTCTATAAAAATACATGATCCTAATTTTGTATAAATTTAATATAATTTTGTTTTTAGCTAAGTAGAGTTCAAGTTTAAAAAAAAAAAGACAATTCCCAATATCAACAACTTAGAAGTTAAAACTTTTAACATGACCAAAATTATATTTTTAATTTCAACGTTTATAACAAAATACAACTTAAATATTAACGCTTTGTAATGTTTAAATTGAACTCTAATTTTTTCAAAATGTTTAAAACAAAATTTAAATAGACGAAAATTTTGATGATATTAATTAAATGTATAATATTATTTTTATATTTGAAATAAAAATATATCTTATTATTACATAATTAATTTTTTAAATTAATCAAAAAAACGAGTCTCACGATCACATGACGGTGGGACTACTATTTATACTATTTAACTGACGGAGAGTTAACTTTGTTAAATATTCCATTCACTTAATTTTTTTTAATATTTTAAAAATGTTAAGGTTTAATTAAAATATTCCAGAATGTAAGGTTTATTCTATATTATAGGTTTAAAACGTAATTTTAGTTCTTCTAAAATTGATAAACATTTACCAACTCTAGCCAAAAAAGTAAGGGTTTGTTTGATTGGATGTTAATTAATGTAATGAAAAGAATTTAAATGAAACGAAAATGAACGGTTTATAATATAATTAAATATAATATAGTGAAAAATTGTTTGAGAGGGATGAAATAGTTCATAATGTAATGTAGTAAAATATTATTTGAAAGATAAATGAAACAGAATGTAATGTATAATAAATGACTATTATATTCCTAATATTAAAATAGTTATTACCATAAATTTAACGCTATAATTTTAAAACATAAATCATGTCCAATTAAAAAATCACGGACACAACCGTAACAAATAATTTTTTAAATATATTTTCTATTTTAAAATAATAAAAAATTTATTATTTTATTATTAATTATAAAATTATTATTATTAATTATTTAATAGATTTTATTCTATTATATGTGATTTATATTTAAAAATTAGTTATTTATATTTTTAATTACATAGGGATATATACAAACAATTAAAAATAATTTTTTAAATATTGTTATTTTTAATTTATTTAAATTATTTTATTTTATTAATAATTATATATAACTTTTATTAATAATATAAATTTTAATTAAAATTTGTTTCTGTTTTTTATTTTACTAGTTTGGAGAAGTTGGGTTGCTGGAACCCCTCCCCAGGCGGGTCCACGGCCCGACGTCCTACGTGAAATCAGGACCCGTGGCCCACGGAGGAGGAATTCCCCACCAAGGATACTTAAAACAAATAAATTTATTTAATTTACCTCCGTACATAAATTGAGGTAAATCACAATTAAAGATTTCAATAAAAGTGGGCCCCAAAAATACACACTTGCGTGGTGGTCTCAAAAATTTA
>JANQBM010000002.1:6377151-6410496 GCA_025594535.1 Erythroxylum domingense | reverse complement strand
TGAATAGTTATATTTTAATTAGTTATATTTTAATTACTAATAATATTTTAATTAAATATAATGTAATTAATTAAGTAATAGCAATAATTTAATTAATTATATTGTAATTATTTCATCATAATTAAAAAATTACAAATATACTTAAAATAAATATTGATACAATTATAAAATAATCAATGGATTACATATTTCCGATCATATTGTACTGCAGGGGCATTTTCATCATTGACATTGTTTTTTGTTCTGTCCACTGCAACTAAACACATTTCTGTCCTCCAGACGAAGACAATTTTTTTTGTTTTGTCTATCACAATCAAACAGCTTACTGTCTTCAATTTTTGTTCTGTTCTTTCTTCAAAATTCTGTTCCGTTCCGTCTCTGCATATTGAAGACATTAACTAAATGCAACACAAGAATGGAGGCTGATTGCTTGTATTTGTGCACGCTGGTATTATTCATCTTCTCGCAAATATGTTAAGCCTGATCTCCCCCGGAGAAATTGTTGTACCCACAAAGAATTCTTATAAAATTCTGAATGCTTTTTTGTTTTGTTGTTAATTAATAATAAATTTATGTATAAATTTGAATTTTTTTAAATTTTATAAAGTTCAAATTGTAACTTCAATTCTAATGTGAAGTTAGGATTAAAAGAAATAATTAGTATTAAAAAATTATTAAAAATATATTAGGTAGTATATATTTATTAGTTTACGTTTTATCCTAATCCTCTCGAATAGTAAGTTTTTTATTTTTATTGTTTATGATGGAATGAAACGTAATATGAAACTTTTCACTTCTATCACATTCTAATCTACTTTATTATGAAACTCCCAACTAAACAGTAACCATATGTAATATTCTATTTTATTTTATTACTAACCTCCTAATTAAACGGGAACTAAGAGTAAGTGTAGACTCTTTTCTTGTCGATACGAGATGAATGTTGTCGGTTAAACTTTTGATATTTAAATTTAACATAAGTTATGTAATTTTCAAATAACTACAAAGCAATCAACAGTGCTGAAAATATTTTTAATGACTGAAAAAGTAGGAGAGGAAACTTGAAGGTGGGAAATGAAATGTCAGAGTAAGAGAGAGTGGGGTCTCGTAAATTGTGGTGTAAGAGTCGACGTCAGTTTGGCTGTAATGCCAAATAATTGCTGCCCGGCTGCCACGCTGATTCTTCCTTTCACTCTCTCTCTCTCCCCTCTCTTATTTATCATTTAATTTACCGAATTCTATTTTAAAGCATCTTTTGTATAATATTAATAGATCAACTATTTTAATTCTTTATACTTAATTAATTTGAGTTCAACCTAAGTATAACTTTGAAAAAAATATAATTTATTTGTTTATTTCGCCTCATTCTAAAGCCAACGTCAATATACTCAGTTAGAGTTATGTAAGTAACTTTTTTTATATATTTTTAAAAAAATTATTTCAATGACTTAAAAATGTAATTTTATAATTACAAATAAATAATTTTATCAATTAATCCAAAACTCCAACATGTGACCTTATTCTATATTAGTTTATTTTAAAGTATAGAATTTATATTTAATGGAACTTATCGATACAAAATTTAAAATTAATCAAACTTAAAATAGAGTATTTACTTTCGGTGAATTATTTAAATATTATAAAAGTACGATAAGATATGTAGTTAATTTTAAACACAAAGAGTCTATTTTTTTTATCAAAATGAAAATATTAACTTCTTACAGAGATGTTTCTGTTTTTAATCACAATCCCAAAACAGTACTTCTACCCTGTTTAAGCTAAATGGAATACAAGCATATATTGGCTTACTGCCGCCATTAATATTAATTGGAAGCTAATCAATATTTGATTCAAATGCTTTTGTCAGTAATACAGATTGAGAAGGTGTCACATGCACAAGTTACGTCCGTCCAAGTGGTAGGATTAATATATATAGATATATCTTATTATTAATAATTATTATTTTGTTGCTTTTAGAATAAATGTAACCACATTACGTCTACGTTATCTCCTGACATTTTGATGAGTGCTTGGGAAGTTGTGCAATTGAAAAGAACCCAAATTAAACGTCCAGTGAAACAAATACAGACGAATTAGCGTTCAAGAACCTTTCCTTTGCATCTCGTGAATAGTGAGGTTGGGACTACATTACAGTATAACGCACTGGTTCGAAAGATTACCTTACTTTGGTCGGTATCCATATTTCAAGAGACCTTGTCTTTAGCAATTAGCAGTGAAAGTTTGCTATTTTCTAGCTACAAATCCCAGTTGTCCATATAAAACACGACCCCTGTTACATGCATGTTTGTTTCAATTTAAATTCCCATACTTAAACTTAGTGCCACTCTCTGGCTCTGGTCAGGTAAATAATAATGAGAAGTGTGAGAATTTTCCCGGTGCCTCCTACGCTTTAAACTGTTACGTCCCATCAAGTAAGAAGGTGGTGTTCAGTTTGTTGCTAATAATGGGAAGTAAAACACACCAAAGTTGAGAATTGACCATCTACACATGAATTGCAGGGTTTAAGCAAGATAACATACAATGCAATAACTCTTTCTGCTAAACCAATAAACTACCAAGTTCATTGCCAAACCTCATGAAAAAGAAATGAAAAACGCTTGGGGCCTACCTTCCCTCAGCAAATTAGCCTTGCTGCCCTGAATGTGATTTATCTTACACAGCCTGAAACAAGACAAACTCCATCCTTAGGATCTTCTTGCTGTCATTAGATGACCAATAGGCTTGGTATAGTTCTTTGACAATTTAAATAAAGGGAATACGCTTTAACAATATTTTTTACTTGCATTCCATGGGAATAACCCTCATTTCCAAAATCTCACAGGTATATTTTAAAACTAGTTTCGTTCAGTTCCAAATTAGAAAATGATTTCGTTGTTTTACACATACTAAGTCAGCACGATCACTAGCTGTGTAACCAACGACCAATGACGACCACAGGTCCACAGGCCTTCTTCTCTCACGCAATTAACCTAAAGCCCAAGTGTTCATGTGTGGTCTCCTAAACACAAGCGCACGATAATATTATCCAATTGACTTATGGTTTCCCGCCCTTTGATCATGGGCTTGCTCGTTTCAGACCTTTTTTCTGGGTACTTTTTAAAAAAAATTCTTACACTGCGATACAATTTATAAAACTAGAATATCATCAAAACACCATTAATTCAGATAGAAATAGAAAAGGGAAGACAAATAATGACGAAACATAATAAAGGCTTACTACAAATACACAGTTGCTTGTGATAATCCAAGACAACGTCAGAGGCAGCTGGGTTTTCAAAATTCGAATATCTTAGAATTATAATTATAATTAGATGGGCTTATAAGAAAGGTTAAATGGTTATTAACAGAATAATTCCATAATTAAATTAAAACTTTATATGGGCCTAATTGTTGAGTGAGTGATTATGAAAACATATCATCAAGCTTATATGTTTACTTGCCAGGTTCAACCACGCGACCTCCTGCTATGTATATTTTTACTTTCAAAACGGAGGGCGATATCAGGCGTTTTCACTACACAAGCCATTGTATCGCGTGGTTCAAAACATAAATTCTTTCCCTCCGTGTCTGAAAAGAGACCGTATACGTGGGGTTCACATGGATGTCACTACATCCTGAAAGCTGAAAAGTAAATTACCAAAACACCCCCAAACACTACCAGCCCAAAAAAACCTTTGTTAGGGGACAGTACAACATCAAACGTCGACGTTGGGGCATGCCAAAAACAGAGAATTCTAGGAGATGACAAGGGCAAACCAGTCCAACGAAAGGTAATGCTTGAAACTCTAGGATTGAGAATCTGACCGTGTGGTCCGTGTCTGGTCACTCTATGCCAACACATTGGGCTCTTCTTCCAAGCTCAAACCGGAGGTCCGGAACTTTACCTTTTCCTGTGATTTGGCTGGAGGCCATTGCACCGGGGAGGGAGATACCTAAATTCTAAAACCCTTCATTCCATCAAAAATTTCAAGTACTTAGAGGTAAAGATCAGTTCTTCTTTGGAATCAAATCCATGCCATTGCAGATCTTCGATCTTTTCACTTGCATTGCATTCTTTATTGGGTTTAGTAATAGCAGCTGAAGCAGAGAAGCGCACCCACCCTAAGCCTCGTTGAACCAGTCATATTTGTTTCAGTGTCCAACAGCAGTTCAAGAGGAAGAAGATAAAAGATAAAAATCCTTCCTTTTCTTTGGTCCAACTCGTTTTCTACTCTTAAACCCAATCCCAACTGAAAACACTTTTCCTTGAGCCGAACTATCATTTCTTTAGCTCCAGAAGTCGAGTTTACTGTTTGAAAGCTCATTGCCGTGAGTGCCCTAAAAGTGCCCAACGATGGCAAACTCAAAACTCAGTTTCCTAGTCTTGGTTATACTCAATGTCTTAGCTCAAGTGAGCTCCAAATCTACAATCGAACCTTGTTCCAACTCCGACTCCTGTAACGCGCTTCTCGGCTACACACTCTACACCGACCTCAAGGTTTCAGAAGTAGCCTCCCTCTTTCAAATTGACCCAATAGCTCTCTTAACGGCGAATTCCATCGACATTTCTTACCCTGATGTTGAAAACCACATTCTACCTTCTCAGCTCTTTCTCCAGATTCCCATAATGTGCTCATGTGTCGATGGTATCCGCAAATCGGTTGCTACCCACTACAAGACTCGGCCTTCAGATACTTTAGCTTCTATTGCTGACTCGATTTATGCGGGTTTGGTGTCTGCTGACCAGATAAAAGAAGCCAATTCGATACAAGATCCTTCAGTTTTGGATGCGGGCCAGAACCTTGTTGTGCCACTTCCGTGTACTTGCTTCAATAACACGGATAATTTCTTGCCAGCAATTTACTTGTCTTATGTGGTGAAAGAGGTGGATACTCTGGCGGGTATTGCGTCAAGGTATTCCACTACAATCACTGATTTGATGAATGTTAATGCTATGGGGAGCACGTCGATCACGGTTGGTGACATACTTGCTGTGCCATTGCCGGGTTAGTTTTGTATTGACTTGCTGTGTAGTAGTGTTTGCTCTTTAGAACAGTTTACCATGCTTTGATTTTATTTAGCAACTATTCAAATGCCTTGTTATTGGTGTGTTCCAGCTTATAAGATTAGTGAGTTGTTCGGTTTTGTGTGAGCTTTAGGTTTCTTCTGACAATTGCTGTGTCGAGAAATGTTTCTATACAGGCTCATTGCAAAATATATTTGTGGAAAGTCAATTCCTTTTCCCTGGTTGATTTGATTCAATTCTTTAACATGTTCTTATGTTAAGGATCACTGATGTATTCGATTCAATTCCCTTGTTCCACAAGAATCCTACTAAGCTCTTTCCCTGAAGAACACATGATTTTATAAGTCGTTATTTTGTTTGTAGATATTAACACTAGACTCGTTCTTGGATTGCAGCATGTGCTTCGAAATTTCCAAGATACGCCTATGACTTCAATTTGATTGTGCCCAATGGTAGCTATGCTATTACAGCGAGTCATTGTGTGCAATGTAGCTGTGGTCCTGGAAACCGCAAGTAATTCGAAATTTGATTACCTTTGGATCATTGACCTTTTTTCTCCCTTTAGAAGATAAGCATCGCACTTTCTGTTGACATGCCTTCTGATGCTGGATTTTACTATCTTATGCAGTTTGTATTGCATGCCTGCTTCCTTGGCGGTTTCTTGTTCAAGCATGCAGTGTAGAAATAGCAATCTCATGCTTGGGAATTATACCGCACAGCAAAGTAGTGCTGGGTGCAATGTTACCACTTGTAGTTATGGTGGATATATCAACGGCACCATTATAACCACGTATGTCAGTCTTTTCGATGGTTGTTGTCTGTTTAGTAGTTTATGTTGGCTACTTGTGTCCTGGTTACTGAACTGCTTCATTATCATCACGCAGGTTGTCCACATCTCTTCAACCTAGGTGTCCAGGTAAAAGTTGGAAATGCACATAAGTACATGAATTCTAGACAAAGTGAAACTGGGAACTATCTGGCTTCATTAATAAAAAGAAACCGGAGCCGTTGTTAATCACTTTCTTTAGATTAACCATATCAGTTCATGGACGATTTATCATCACTAGTGTCACCGATTGCTCTTTGGATATTTGATGGTAATTCCATTGATATGAAAATATAAGAAATCGGAGCGAGCTAGTTCATTGAAATGAAAGTGTTGAATATCCAATGATATTAGACAGCTACATTAATATCTCTTGACTGTTAACTTGTTTGTGCCAAAATGGTGCAGGACTGCAACAATTTCCTGCACTTGTAGCCCCACCGACTTATGTAAGCAGGGAGTCAACTTTTTCTCCAGCTCCTGCTCCTGCGCCTTTATCACATGGTGCTGGTTCAACAACGCCCAAGACACATGGAATTCCAACAATTGGATCACTTCCTGGATTTACCCCTGCAAGTGGCCCTATTGGAAGTTCCTCTGATGCCTGTTCCTTGACATATGGCACTTTCATGACTTCACTTGGGCTATACTTCTTTACCAGCTATGCGATGTCCATATCGTTGTAATTTTGCTGGGAAAGCCTGTCTAGATAGTGAGTTTTAGTGAGCTTGGTTATTTCAGTTTTGACAGGTTTTCATCTGTTGTATGTGACCTTAATTGATTTCCATTTCAAACTTATTTGAATCTGGGCTACTTATTGACCTTCTTCAGTTGCTGTATTGTGATCTGCAAGGAATGAATTGGTGCCCTTTTTGTGATTCCATTTTTTGTGTTTTAGCAGAGCTCATGACAATTGTGCAGGTTTAGTATTTGCTTCGATCATAGATTCTTCTTTGGCTCACTCACATCGGATTTTGTTGTCATTTCTGTTCCATTTTTGCTTTGTAGATAAACAAACTGTATTCTGATAGTTTTGTCTTATTTCTTTAAAATGCCTACCATATTGTTGCGCAGATCTCTTGTGCGATGAATACCTAGCGGTGAGGGTTATGTATATCTCTAGTTGCTCATCATCAAGTTTCCCTTTATTCCAAATCATTTGCTTTCATTATTAGCCAAGCACATACCAAAATCCTAAAACCTTTTTTGTTTGAGGAAATGCCATATGGGCATTGCTTTTTCACGTTAGCTTCTGCTCCAACATATTCACATGTTCTTTCAACCTATGAGCTCCATTTTGATCAGAAGGGATGGGTCTTCCTTAAAAAATCTTTCATTTTAAAAGGTTTTCGGTTTAAATCTCCACAAAGGCATTGCAATTTCTCTTCTTCTCCACGTCATCATCAACATTAACTTGAAGTTCCTTTAAAACGCAGATTCTGAGAAATTCTGATAATATGCAGTTTTATTTTTAATTATAAATAATAAATAAACCAAACTATAACAATAGTTTGATTATTAAAATCAGACTTTAATTAATGTTTTAAAAAAATATTTTAAAGATTATTTCTAGATATATTAGATTTATTTTATCTAATAAATAAACTAAATTAAAAAATAGATATTAAAAGACATACACCTAATTTATTAGAAAATTTAAATATTATTCAATACTATTTCTATGAATAATAATAATACTAATAATTTATTTAAACCTCTTAAAAAGGTCGTAATTTGATTTAAGAGTACAATGGTACTTAATAAGGGAAACGAATCATTTAACAGGTACTGTACCATTCTCACAATATTTAGGTCGAGGCCCAGCAAAAGAGCCCATATCACCCATGGTCGATGCTTTATCGCCATCAGTGTCACTGATCAACCCCTGCTCATTCATTCAATCACTAACCGCCCCATCGCCGTCGAAATCCTTAAGTAGCGACTAGCGAAACCCATTTTATGCTTACCGTTTTTATATTTACGTTCACTACCCATTAACTGAAATCCAATCCAAAGCCAGTACAAAGCGCCATTAACCTTTCTTGAGGTTTCAATAATTGTTTTCCCGCTGAATTTTCTTCACAAGTCGTCTTGAACATTGGCAAATCGATTGTGGCCCATTTCCATGGCCTCTGTTCCTTCAAAACTCTACTCTGGTTTCTCTATCGTTCCAGCTTTTAAAGCTTACGTGTCTTTATGGCCTGTATGTAGTTTTCGTCTTTTTGATCATTTTAAGCTCCGATAATTTGTGGAAATTGCAGATGATGTGAGCCTTGTTGTGGTGTTGGTGGACACAAATCCCTTCTTCTGGGCTACATCCTCGCTCTCTTTTTCTCAATTTCTCTCTCATGTAACCCGTCTAACATCCACTTTCGTGTATTTTATTGGTTGTCATGCTCATGGGTTCGTTAACCATTGAATTTTTTTTTGTTGTTGGTTTTTTTTCCCTTTGCAGGTGCTTGCTTTTTTGAATTCCATTTTGTTGCTAAATCAACTGAACCAAGTAGTGGTAATTGCTACCGGGTATAATTCCTGCGATTATGTATATGATTCATCTTCAGCCAGTCATCATGGTGTGGCGAACAGGACAATGCCCGCCTTGTACTCAGTTTTGTTGCAGAAAATGGAGGAGTTTTTGATCAAAGATGAAAAACTTGGAAAACAGGAATCTCCTGGAATGATTGGTTCTTCATTGCTTTCTGGATCATTGTCTTTGGCTCTTTGTTGTATCCTTTTAAAGTTACGAGCTTGTTATGTAATCTTCACTTCACATATTGTGTGATCTGTATTCTTCTAGGAACTGTTCTGTTTACAGAATTCAGAGGGCAATTGGACCACTAAACAAAGGAAACGGTTTTAGGCTTAAATTTTCTGTACTGTATAATATCAAGGAGTCTCTTAAAAATGTACCTTATAGGCTGTTCCTGTCTTGACTGTCTAAATAGATATTCAAAGGCTTTTCCGTACGGGACCACTCCATCCCCAGCCTCGGGTGAGTGTTCATACAACTGTTTGATAACATTCTTAGTGCTTGATTAAATGAATGATTGAGATTTTATCAGCTCAAGGCAGATTTCTAGTTTAGTCTCTTGTTTCATTATTTAATTTACCATCTGAACTTAGTGCTAAATCAGCTTGAGCGTGATGAATCCGTGTGGTAACTTATTGAAGATTAACCTTTTTGGGTTTTGGATGGTTGTTATACTGTTGTTCCACATATTTCTTGAAAGCTATCGATCTACTTAGGGTTATATACAACTTTTACAAATTGTGTTATGCAAACTTTTTGTACATTTGAATGTGTTTGTGAACCCAAAAGCAAAGAGTTTGTGTTCCCTTCTTTAGAGTTTGAAAATTTGTTTCTGTGGTTGATCCAGCTCAGGCTCTCAGATATAGAATCTACCAGTCCTGATCTTGCCCAGTATAGACATTCATTGAATGATTTGCTAACAAGATGTTAGATATTGTAACGTCGGTTGAAAAAACAATGGTGCCTTGATTTTTCTATTGAAAATGAATCTTTAAAAACTAAATATGCTTTCGCAAGAAGGATTATGTGAGTAATTAATATGTGAATCAGTAGAGTGTTGCCCAATAATTAGATATTTGGTTTGAATGGCTACTTGATAAAAGTGCACTACAAGTTCTGTGGGAAGTTCTGTTGTTACGTAGGTATATTGCATTTCTTGGATGTCTTATCCATATGTTCGTAACATGTGTCATTCGTGTTACTCCTTTGGTTCACATGCAATGTGCAGATATTATGTTTGCAGGGATCATCAGATGGGCCTGGACAGTATGTTTCTATGATCTCTCTTCTCATTGATGTTTTTTATTTTATGGTCAAATGTTTGCTCTGGTTTTGATTTTCACTATTTTGGGCACTTTGCAGATATGTAGCGATAATGAATTCAATATTCTCTGCCCAACGGTCTATGGTATTGTGATGCATCCAACTTTTACTAACTTGTATATTCTCTTACAAGTCTGGCTGCGAATAAAGTGTTTAGGTTGTATTAAAGGAATATTAGAGTAGCTGATAATTACAGTTTAATTTGCATTGCTTGTTATCCTATCCTTAAAAATCTTACTCATCTAATTTCACTATCTTCATTTCTGTTAGTCACTTCCTCATCAACTTCATCATTGTTAAAAAATTGCTGTCTAACTTGTCTTATTTCTCTCCCAAACTTCTTCTTCTGTGTATCTTCCAGTCAGTTAATTTTGGGGCCTTCAGCCGATATAGCGTCCAAGTTATATGTTTTAGGCTACAGCTCATCCTAACAACATCTTCTAACAGCAACGTTATACTGTCCCGAACCTTAACGTCAATATCTGGGATATACTCCCAGCCACTTTTCCATGTCTATAATAATTTGAAATGTCACCTTGATTACAGGTGCCGATAGATTCTTGTTATGTTGGTGCTCAAAATTCAGCCTTCTTGCAGCAGGTCGGTCTATGGATACAGAATACTGTGAATAAGTTTGTGTTTTCAAATCTATGTTTGTCAGCATTATGGTCCAATTTAATAGGTAATGATTGCTTTTTTAACAGGCTTCTTACATTACTGGCGGTGTCTACGTTAAGCCCCAACATTTGGATGGGCTGTTTCAGTATCTGGTGGTATGTAAACTGCTGTCAGTGTATTGCCGGGTAGTTCTGAAAGGATGCCATTATATGTTACTTTTTTGTTGAGTTTGATCATTATTGCTGAAATTGTCAAGGTTCTGAAATGAGTACTAGTGTATTTTTTTCTACCTCTGAATTTCTGCATAAATCTGAACAGGACTTTGTATTGTTATATCATACTGTTTGTATAGTATTTCCTATGGAGTGTTTTAATTAGCCCTATCACTTAACTATTCCTACAACTTTTTTTGCTTTTCTACAACTCGATGTTATGATATACTGATCTTGTCTAAATGCAGACTGTTTTTGCAACTGATCTACATTGCCGCAGTTTCTTACAACTTCCTAGGCCTGCTGGTGTGGATTTCCGTGCATCGTGAGTCAGCTCTGTCTATTTATCATACTGTTGTTTTCCCTTGCAACACTTTTTGCGTTCACTACCATTGGGCTGTTGAGCCTCATCTTTTATCTCTTACATAACTAAATGAAAAAAATCTGATGGACACAAAAAGTAAGCTTGAAAGATCTAGCATCCCATTTAAGAAGTTTGAGGGGGAAAACTTTAATTGGTTGTAATTAGTAATTTCAATGGTTGATTTATATACAGCTGAAGTATACCCTTTGGCTCTCTTACCTAATTCCAGATAATTATCATTGTGCCTCAACTTATATTTATATTGTTCTAGTTCTTACAATATTTGTGCCTTCTGCAGGTGCTTCTGCCATAAAACCACAATTGATATGGGCTATGTTTGTTCTGTGTGTTTGTCCATTTTCTGTAAGCATCACAAGAAGTGTTCGACATGTGGGTGAGAACTTCTCACCTTAAGACTTTGAGATTTTAAGCACTACTTGCAGGCAGGCGCATTTGTTATCTATGCTTAGTTGGGAAGAACTTTTGGGCTACTGGTTTGATGTTTTAGAAAGAAATAGACTTTACAGAATCAAGTTCTATCAGAATTTTACTCGATTCTGAAGGAATTGGCTTGTTAATTTTCCATCCTTGATGAAGGAATCAATTAAATGTTTTTTTTTCTCGTTTGGAATCGTATGGTCTCTCTTTGCATGCATGCATCATGGACTCTTTTTTTAGTGGTACTTAATCTTGATTTTGGATATGATGCAGGTCAGTATTTGGTCAAGCGCAAGCAGATAATTCTGCAGTATCAGATCGTAAGAGAAAGGCTTCAGAAACCTGAGTGGATAGCGTTATATATTAATAGTACTAAAGCAAGCAACATGCTGTCCAAGCTGAAGGACCATAATTTGGGGTGACTGATTGTATTAATGGCAACTCTGGCAATATGCCTTCTGCTATGCCACTGCACTGGAATTGAGAAATTGGTCGTTGGTCAGAAAGCACCAACTTTGCCATCTTCAGGGTCAGGGATAATGTTGAGGTGTTTGCGTTCTTTTCCTTTCCCGTCTTAATTAACATTGTATGTCGCACACGGCGGTTGTTTCCCGGACCCGCTCATTGAATAACATTTATGATCCAATGGAAGGATTCTTCAGCAATAGTAGACAAACGCATAAATATGGAAGAGAGATTATAAGATGCCTGAAAGTCAAAATGAATAACCGTTAGAGCTGTACCTGGTACGGTCCGGTGACTCCGGTCCAGTTTAAATATTTTAAAAATCTCCGCAATTGTTTTATCATCAAGATTATTTTATTTATACAATCGATTTTTATTTCTAAAAATTATGTTAAATTTGAATCGAGGGATAATAATTTCTCAATGACTTTTTTCTTTATCATATGTTTTACGTTACATTATATTACAAATTTTCTATATTTTAAAATTTTTATAAGAAACTCATGTTTTGAAATATGCGAAATTCACGCGGTAAAATTTTATTCAAAATTAAAATGTCAAATATATTAATATATTATATTTATAAATTATTATTTATATTACCATATGATACTATTAATGCATGAAATTAATTGATTTTATTTATTGATTATTAATGATATATTACTACATTATAATAAATTAAATCTTTTATTGAAGTCATAATTATTATGTAATATTGTGAATAAGTAAGACGATCAATTTTTTATTTCCTATGATTGTTATTTTATAAATAATAAGAAATTATTTTATTAGTTTTCACTATTAATAAATAAAATTATAAAATTCTTATCTTTTTATTACTTTTACATCTCATTACTTATATTAAAAACCGCAAATGAAATTTTTTATATAATGTTAACTCATTCTTTTTATTTTTATATAAGGTCTTTCCTTCAAATTTTTTTATAATAATATTCATAAATAAGATGCTTAATTTCTCTTTTTATCTATAAATTATTTTCTATTAGTAATTAATAATTATTTGATTGATTTCTGTGTTAATAACTAAACGAATAAAAGTTCATTACTTTATCATGTTTAAGTATTATTACTTATATTGAATAGTATAATAATATTTAATTTTATTAATAATTGATGAATATTATTTAGTATTGTTTTATTAATAGACAAAAACATATTTATGTAAAAATAAATTACATATTTTATTAAGATTTCATTTATTATCTAATAATCCTAATATTAAAGTATGTTTTAACATACCAAATTTGATTGATTGATTTTTATTATTAATTTCAATTTTTATTATATCAATGATTGTAATTTTTTATTAACACTTCTTCAGTTTTTTGAATTGACGTTGGGCATTGTGACATTTTAAAGATTTAATTTGTAAAATTATAAAGAAAAGTTTGAGTACATTATCATCTTACCCAGACTTTACAAAGCGTTTTACACTGGATAGTAAACTTTGACTAATGTTCGATTAATTTTTTATATTAATTAAATATAAACATAAATATACACTGGATAGTTCGTTGGACTTAATATTAGTGTTAAGTAATTATTATTAATTATAAACTATTAATAAATTCATATTTTATAAAATATAATTAATAATTAAATAAAATATCGATAAATAATAAATAAAACAAGTATCATTAGATAATTATAAAACGACTTAATGTTAGTGTCAAGTAATTATTATTAATTATAAACTATTAATATAATTAATAATTAAATAAAACATGGATAAATAATAAATAAAATAAGTTTCATTAGATAATTATAAATTATACAACATATTAATAATGTTATTTAATAATATGGTCAAATTATAATTATAAGATTAATAAAAAGGCTTAATTTAGCGATAAAACTTATTAAGGAGACTTATTCTAATTTTTTCACAAAATATAAAGTCTTACCACTAAATTTGTAAAACATATGAATGTTGGTATGCTTTACCGTACATTTTATTTGTTATTATTAATAAGAAAATTAATTAATAAAAGTAAAATTACCATCACCATTACCATTACCATAAAAATCAAACGTCGTATTAAGAGAATACATTACAATTGTTGCAGAAATCACCTTCTTTTATTTTAACATATGCTTTTTTCCTTCTTTAAAATCTTCAATCAATTTTTATCTCCTGCTGCTCAATAGATAAGTCATTTTCCTCATGTTAGTGGTGGTGGTCGGTGACCTCTGTCATCGCCCATGGGCCATGCCATGTCAGCCACCTTCAGACCGCCACGTTCTCTCAGTCGGCCGCTGTTACATACTATGGAGCTTTATTTATGAATTTATAGACTAACAATAGTTCTTCAGTCCATAATAATTGTTGTTTGTCATTAGACGTCACGTGAGCATGGACAAAAGTCACGTGGCCAGCCTCTTGACTCCGCGAAGTGTAGAGTGGTGGTGGGAGATCTGTCACACGCACCATTTTCATTTTCCTCATTTAGGTCGGTAAGGGTTTTAGCTGCTCGCCCAAATCATGGCGGAGGACGCGACGGCGACGGTCGTTAAAAAGGAACCTACCGATGAGGATGCGCCGGGAATAGAGTCACAGATTAAGGACGCCATGCGCGCTCGCGTTGACCACTTCGAACAACAAGCAGAGTACTATCCCCTTTTCTCTCTACACACACAAACACACACACACATAACACACGCAATTGATAATTGTTCAGGTTTCGTTTACTTTGATTTGCCTTTGAAGAATGCTAAGAATTGTATGATGATAACAACGCAGTTCTTTGACGTTTGAGGGGGTTAGAAGGCTGATAGAGAAAGATTTGGGATTGGAGCAGTATGCTTTGGATGTGCACAAGAGATTTATCAAGCAATTCCTTTTTGAGGTATGCATATGAAGAGCGTGTTTGATGTGCATAACTTGTAGTCTTTTACTATAAATACTTTTGAATTGACACGCATTTTAGATACTTTCACATCTTATGTTCTTTTAAATCTTCCGAGTTCTAACAATTAGAACTTCGTAGTCTAATGTAAGTGAGCTGTGACTTGTATTCAGACAATCTAGTGCATTACTTTCTTGCTGCTTGTTACTGTAGCATCTTTGGTCCACTGTATTGTTGTTGATATAACTTAAATGCTTTTTTTTTTGCTCAGTTCATGTCTGATAAAGTGCGTCCAAACCGCTTAGATGGTGCTGACGATGTCAATGCCTCCAAGGATTCTGGGGAAGTTGAAGAGAAGCAAGTCCGTTCAGTTAAAGAAAAACTAGCCGAATCACCTGAAGGTGTTGAATCAAATAACAACATAAAGGATACCTACTCTGAAAATGAGGAGAAAATGGAAGACTCTCCTGTAATGGGTCTTTTGACAGGAGTAAGAGCAAGTAAACCTCAAATTGAGGAAACTCAATCCAATCAGAACAAAGAAGTACTGAGTGAGAGCAGCATAAAGAAGGCCCTGTTGAAAAGGGCATCTTATATTAAAGATAATTCTGAGTATGCCACTATTTCTTTTGGCTTGACTGTTAGTTCCTGTAACTATTTTACAACTCTTATCCTTTTGTCCTTGTGTATTCGTTTTCCTGCACTCGTCATTCATTTTCATGTGTTAGCAAGTTGTGCTGCCTTCAATTTTATCCACTTGATTGCTTTCAGAAAAATAACTTTATTAGCACTTCGCCGACTTCTGGAGGATGATCTTAAGCTCGAAAAGTATGCACTTGATCCTTACAAGAAGTTCATTATGAAGGAATTAGATGAGGTGAATGCTATTAATTGTTTAACAGCCTTTTTTTGAAGTATGGAACCTGACATATCTTTTTGAATTCCTTAGGTACTCAAATCTCCCAAAGCTTCTGAAGTTAAGAAAACAACTTCAAAGAAAGTTTCTCATGCCAAAGCACCTAAAAAGGTACATAGAGACACTAGTTCAGATTCTTTAGATAAGGAGAGTGATGATGATATTGAAGATGAGATAAAACCAAAGAGGAAACCTGGTGCAACACAAAAGACATCAAACTCTGATGTGTCTAAGAAACGGAAAAAACCTGAAAAGGAAATCAAGGTATCTGCTAAGAAACGGATAAAGCCGGCTGAAATGAGAGCTGAAGACAATAATGGTGCAGAAGACAGTGGAAATACCTCAGAAGATAGTCATTCTCAATTGTCAGCAGAAAAACCAGCCAAGGTCTAAAACCTCAATCCTTTCCTAAACCCAATCTCCTGGTTCAATTGCCCAAGTTCTGTCTGGTAAAACAACTTAACTTTTTAATATTGTTTCAGAAAAAGGAGCCTTCTACTCCAGCTTATGGAAAACCTGTGGAGAATCTAAAATCGGTTATCAAATCCTGTGGAATGAGGTTTCTCTCTGACTTGATGTTCACAAGCTATCTTTTTTTTTTCCCCTTCTAGCTGGATATATTGACATTATCTCTTTTGTAGTGTCCCTCCTGCAATTTACAAAAAAGTCAAGCAGGTTCCTGAGAACAAACGTGAGGCCCAGCTAATAAAGGAACTTGAAGATATACTTTCTAAAGAAGGATTGTCATCAAACCCTTCTGAAAAAGGTGATTTTCCTGTTAAACATCTAACTCTATCTTGCAAATCATGAGTCTTAACTGTTAGTTTAAAGCTGCCTTATTTAGTTTTCTTCAACTGCCCTTTTAGAAGATCCTAACTTTCTTCCTTTGAAGAGTTCAGAGAGAGTGTCTCTTCTTGTTACCTGTTTCTGTCATTGAATGAGGGGGACATGAATTCGTGGATGAACGCTCATTTGTCTACCCCTTTGAGATGCTGGCTGCATCCTCACATGGTTGCATTAGGCATCTTGGTATTGGATAGCCATAAATCTGTCTCCTATAGAAATGTTATTTCTGTTAGGGTCAAATGTCTTCCTCGGAGAGTTTGGAAATTCATTAATACTCTGTGCTTCTGTTTCCTGTGGGAAATATAACCATCTTGGCAGAGATTCTGCTTATTGTGTATTATGTTTTGGGAGTATTGGTTATGTAAATGAAACTAAGGCGAGTAAGACAAATATAACTTTTATGAGGGTTTTAATGTGAGTTTACAGAGGGATTATAGGATTTATGTTTATATTGCCATTATCTGAGAGTGTGGAGATACATCAGCCTTTATCTGCTTATGTGTGAGAAAATGGTTGTTGACAACTCTTTGATCCTTCGCTTCAGAAATCAAGGAAGTCAGAAAAAGAAAGGAAAGGGCAAAAGAACTGGAGGGCATTGACATGAGCAATATTGTGTCAAGTTCTCGAAGACGGTCTACAGCCAGTTATGCACCACCTCCAAAACCTAAAATCCAGGTTGAAAGTGATGATGATGAAACTGGTGATGATGGTGACAACGATGATGATGATGACGACGATGACGATGAGGAGGAGGATGGTGACAGCAATGAAGATGATGATGGAGATAATGATGGTGATGTTGATGGCCAAAGTGAAGAGTTAGATGAGGGTGAGTTATTATGAAGAAGTTGAATTGGATCTCGGCTCAAGTATGTCTGCTTAATGGTGCCTTTTCCTATTTTAACTCTTCAATCTCGTTTCTTTTGTATTCAGATAATGACGACGACAGTGAATAGATCCTGGACAAGCTGGCACGCAGGATAACTAATAGTAGAATCATCCAAAAGTGTATGATTGTATTACGTGCACATGTTTAAAACTATAGTGATTGATTATATCATTGCTGAGTGTTAGGAACTAGGAACAGGTATCCGTGATTAGAGTAGAGTTATTTGCAGGCTTGCAACATTGCGTTCTAGGTTTAGCTTAGCTGGTTTTGTTATTCTGAAAGGGGTATTCAAGCTGAAAAGATGAGCTTCAACTTGTAAGACGAGTCTTATTTTCCGTGTGGAGTCTGGTCACAATCGCCAAGAACGTAAGTTATAGAATGTAGAACGTGTGTTATATATGAAAATTTTCTGCGTCCTTATTGTTTTCAGCTGAAACCTAAGATATATTCCTAGACTTCAATCATAACATTGATAAAGTGAAATTTAGATGCAGCTCAACTATCTCTAATGACAATGCCATCACGTATTAACGCAGTTCTTATCCAAATCAGTAGTTGACCAAAGCACGAGCAACAAAATTGCACTCTCATGAACACGAAAACCTTGTGAACCTTGCTTGTCTCTGTATTTGAACTGGCGAATTTTCTAATCTGATTCCATCCGTCAGTGACATTTAGCCCCTTGGACAAAATTTAAGCAATAGGAACAGTGGTGACCTATCACAAAATAAAGAAAAGGGAGAGTGGTGTCTTGGAGTTTATATGTTAATATATATAGTGGCGTTATGTTAACAATCTGTACGGACGTTTGCATGACCAAGTTCAGGTTACATGCTTAATCTCGTCATATTGAGTGCTTAGTTTTACGCATTAGCAAATAATTGGTTTTCTTCCAACTTTTATGCTCCCATTTGGACTCCTCGAACTCCAATGAAACTTTAACACTAACAGAGGAAACAGATGAATCTGAATCCCCAGGGTTGTCGCTCCAAGTATTGTCCAATCTGGTTTCAGTTTCAGCCTTACAATATGCTGACAATCCTCAAATAAAGAAAAAGAAAAGTTTCAAGACTTTGCAGCCACCAGACTCAAAATTGCACCATACACTATTGAAAGCTGAAGACATGTAAAATATATACATTGCTTGAAGCAATGGCCCTATGATTTAGAGACAAAAGTATCACGAATTATAAGAAATTAAGAACCTCAAGAAGGCACAATTCATACACTGTCACCACAACTCTGTGTTTACAATTCCCACAACGATTTCGCCAACAAATACAATAACTAGGAGTGGTAAAGTATGTTGGGGGTATAAAGGTAAAAGAGTTGACCATAACCTCTGATGTAACCATCAAGATGATCATCGCCTGACAGCTATGCCTCCAACACCATTTACTATGATTCTCTTGGTCTTGGAATTTCTATCCCTCTCTTTCTCTCTCTCACACACACAAACACTCTTTCTTTGTAGAAGACTTGAAGAGACTGGTAGTTAATAGTTAGAAAGGGAAAGGCAACAAACATAATATTTGTGACATTATTATTCAGTATATTACTATTTTATGCACTGACATACAAATTGAATCAGACACTTGGTTCTTTGATGTAGTTGAACATGCAAAAACAGGAAAGGATAACTGGAAAGAACTTGAAATAATTTCCATAAGATCTTGAGTTGGAGTCTCAATTTAACCAGAAACTGACTAATATAGAAATTACTCCTGGAATTGCCTTTGCTTTTAATTGCACGAGAGATGGAATTTGGTGGGAACCAAAACCAAATTCTGTGATTGTGAGACTCAAATCCTGATACCTGCTTAAAAGTCTCATTCTCTGAGAGCAGAAATAGCCTGTTGATACAACCCCACTAATAATATGGGATTGGCATGAGATTCAGATTCTTCTAAACAGCTAGGCATAGGATGTGAAGCAAAATTCTCTTAGAATAACACGCAATACACCCTTGCATATTCACGACCCTCTCGGATTCTTTCCTTTCTCACACAACTTGCGCAAAGGAGAATCATAGACAAGATGAGTTGGTTCACTAAATAAAAGACTCAAAATTTACTTTAAAGAAAGTGAAACATGTTTTGATGCAATCTCACTTGAAGACACACAGATAGACAGAGGTATACAGAAAGATTTTTAGGTAAATTATGTTATGGCTCTAAATTCTTGACTTTGACTTCAGCTTCGCATCATCTTTCTTTCAAGTCCTCTTATGACAGGGGTTGATTCTTGGTTGAAACATTTACATCATGTACTCCATAGCTGCCATTTCCGTAATTAGTTGTTGATTTAGTAGTATCTGTGATTGGCAATTCCTGGAGACCACATTTTTCATCCGCCAATTCTGCCTTAGCTGAGTTCAGAGGGTCCTTGCTTTTACCCCATACCACAGTATAGAGGCCAAACACTATGATAATTGCGCCAATTATACTGCATTGTGTTTCACACAACAGAAACATGAGGTTATTCAAAGACCCAATAGCTTGTAGATTACTCTAGAATCGAACTTAATAATTGTTCTCTTCATTGTAAAACAAATGTTTGGCCATTTAGACTAATCGGAACAAAAAAGTACATGAGATTAAATACCTCCCGAGATGGGGTTGCTCAGCTAGAATGATGGCTCCAAGAGCTGCAGTGATGATCATGCATAAAGGGCTAAAAGCTGTAACGAACACAGGTCCTCGTTCCTTAATCACCACACCTTGCACATAGTACGCTACTCCAGAGCAAACAACTCCCTGAAATCGCACAGTAAATGCATAGAAAACACTCATTTTTGCTCAATACATGACTTGATTGTGCTCTAAAGATGACCAGCTACTGATAAATATTACTTACAGAGTAAGCAGCAGCAAGAAGCCTAGAGTCGAAGCCAATCTTCCATGCACTCATGTCACGTTCCATCACAAGTGCCACTGCTGCATTTTCCACCAACCCCATCAAGCACACCCAAGCTGTGAGAGAGAGCTCTGATGGGTATATCTTCAAAGTCATTGTCTGGAAAAGAAGAACAGAATCTTCATATGTAAGTGAGATTATAAGTAAACTAAAATAGTCAGGGTAAAGAAAGAGCTGATTTGCTTAGCCACCTGTAGTATAAAGAAACCTGCCCAGCTACAGATGCCACCAAGGAGTAACAAAGTCCCAATGGCCCAATGTTGTTCGGCGGGTGCACCGGTGGTTCCATGGTGGATTGCAGAGTGTGCTTTTATGAAATTGATGATTGGACCTTTATACAAAGTCATTACCATGGCTCCTGACATGGTGATCACCGTTCCAACAACCTTTGCCACACTATGCATCTTCTTGAAATTCACTGTCTCCAGCCTAATAACATCATGACAACCATTAACGCATGATCATACTACGTAGAGGAAACAATAGCAACTAACTTCTCTGTTTTTCATGAGTTTATGTTGATATAATTAATAATCTGAATAAATATTCCACCTGAAGATAAGTGCCATTATAAAGGTTATGGCTGGGAGAATATTGACTGTAGCAGATGTAAATGTTGCTGATGTGTAATTCATGCCCACATAATAGAAGTTCTGATCAATCACTGGCCTGTTTCAATTTCCAACATTTGAATATAGTTAAATTATCTTTAGGATTTTAATATATCCGCTTGCTTCACTGGGTGCAGACTCTGTGCTTTTCAAGAAATAAATTATAACATCCAATCTCAGGTAATACTTTATTATGCTGCAACAAATACTTCATATCATCAGTGAAAAGATCCTCTTTTTGTTGATAAATCAATAAAAAGTTTTCTGATTCTTATTTTTGCCAAATGAGTTAAACCCAGTTTAGGAAAACCTGAAAAAGTAATACAGTTTGGAAAAGAAGATAACAGAAGTGTTATGTGGATAGTTCACGGATGAAACTCTGAATATGCATGTGTTCAAGTAGGCATGGAGGAAGGGAGCTCTTAAAGATCATTACTCAAGAAAGGCAAGCACCAATATCCTCAGGAAGATTGGCAGAGTCAACTTTGGCCTCGTTTTCCTGTTAACGGGAAACAGAGAAGAAAAGGGCAACGAGGAATCTTATTATTTTACCATCATTAGAAAGAGAGAAGAGATCATGCATGGTGTATAACAAAAGTCAATAAGAGGAATGTGTTTCCATGTATAAATATATATACATATATAATGCAAATAGTTGTGCATTCTTTAGAGACCTTTCAAGAACAAGAGCAAATGGTGCGATGATAAGCGTCGCAGCAACATGCCGGTACACTGAAAGGATATAGTGACTCATCCCATGCTTGAAGGATACCATAGTGACGATGTACATTCCTGCATAGCCAAATTGAAGGGAGATAATAGCCACGTAGGGTTTTATTGTCTTAAGGCTTAGGCACAACCTCTCACATGGACTTCTGTTTCCTCCCATCTCTCTCTCTCTCTCTCTCTCTCTCAAGTTTCTGTGGTGTGGCTTGCCAAGGCTAAAATGAGTAAACCCCTTCTTATAGACAAGAAAAGTAAGGATTAATCTCTGTAGAATTCATGCACTCACTGTCACTCCATTTTCAAGATTCCCCTATCCATTAACCTGAACAAACCCCTATACAAAACCTGTCACCTTGGTGTGATGTAGAATCTAAACATAAAAATAAGAGAGTTAGTCAGCTAAAAAGATAGACATATATGGAGAAGTGTTCCTGTGGATTTCTCAGATAGTTATGCTCTCCTTTTTCATTTTTCTTCATTTGTTTACTTTCTAAAGAAGAGATGTGGGAATTTGACTCATTGACCACCAAATGAGATTAAGGGTTAGTGCTCCAAGATGATGCATGCAAAGCTCTTTGTGGTGTTAGCACCAAAAAGAAAAAAGAAAAGAGTTTTTCTTAAAAAAATGTTTAGTGTATGTGACGAATTGAGTGCTTTGAGTTGGTGGATAAAAATTCCCTAAAGGGGGATTGATTGAGCTTAATACTAGTAAGGTGTTTAACGAATGATTTTACTTTAATCCTAGTAAATCCCAGTGGAGAACACGTCAATAGGAGGATTGTTTAAGTTGTCGTTTTGTAGTTTTTGTGCACTTAAGTGTGTATTAAACATACTCTTAGAAATTAATATACTACAATCATATATTTAAAATAATTTATTTAATAAATTTAAAATTAAAATTAAACAAGTGATCAATGGCTAGACATAACAAAATAAATCCTTCAAGCTAAAGTTTAAAAAACACGAACTCAAAACTTCAAATTCTATTAAGTTGTATGCAGTTTAAGACCACAAATTTAATACGTTTAAGTTCACGATACATCTCTGCCACTATGCTTACAAGTAGTAATAGAAGTTCAAGGTAAATTCTTTGCCTATACACTACGTATATACCTTGATGACTATTACATACAAAGATATGATTGTTTTGTTAAACATTCTCTAGTTCAGGCATAGATTGCGACTTGCTTAGTTGTCTGTGGTGCGGAAATAAAAAACCTAATCGTTGTCGGCAATATGGTTTCCTGTACTCTTTTATGACGATGATCATTATCTTTGTAACTTAGGTGGTGGAAGCTAACATTATCCTTATTCCCGTTCTGATGCATTACCCTAAAGTTTCTTAGTTTCTTATGCGTATATGATGCCTCACAGGTTTTATTCCAATGAAATGTCGAGTGATTAAGGCAGATGTTCACATTGTTCTTTCTAATTTCCATGCTGTGCTGCTGTGTTTGATGCTCTTTTCATTCTTTTCTCTATGCTTTTAGTGCATGTAACATGACACCACTTGCTACTTAATTTCATTCTCAAAGGATTACGTAGAATATATATGATCTAATCTTGGAAAAGTATTTGTAATAAAAATAAAAATTTTCAGGTACGATCAAATAGAAGAGTTATTGTCAATACATGAAACTGAACTTACAATTTTCGAGCATTAACAGAAAGAGATAAATTGAACGAACGAACAATCTTCTCATCCATAATGTCTTATGACAACGAACAAAAGCGATATAATGGACTTAGCAATGATGATATTTCATTAGAGCTCCGGCAATAAGCATCAAGTAAGAATTGGAGAAAGGATATCGAGAGTCCATAACATCATGTGTTCAGATAGTGAGTGAGCACAAAAACACCTGGGTAGATAATGTCCAAGGAATTAAAGTTGGTGGTTTCGTATTTGGATTCCAACAAGAGAATAGGCAGGTGGGTGGAATCCCACCTTTCAAATGAGAAGCCTTGTAAAAATATATGCCAAAACGCACACTAAATTTCAATAGGATTATGTAACTTTTTTTTCCCCCTCCCATTCAAGAGTTAAGATTGGCATTGCTGAAAGTTGTGGCTGTAAACATTAGTTCCAGAAGAAACTAAAAGCAAAGCAAATTGTGAATGACATCAGTTGGCCTTTTTATTGACAAATCCATAATTAATCAAAATGAATTATATATAATATAGTGTTAAGGAGGTGGTCCAAATAGTAAAATTACGTCCAACATATATGCTTTCTAATTAAAATTTTCTAATTAATATCTTCTATTTCTTTATATATATATATAGCGTACATGTAACATTCCCATTCACATCCAAGATCGTGATTATCATTAACCTTATCTCTGTTCAATATCTACTTGGTCGACCAAAATGAAAGCAAATCACATTATTCGCAGAATCCCTTTTTCTTGCCAACCTTATACTTTCGATCTACAGTTATATATTTCCTATTTTGGAATAACATTGCCTAAGAGTTTGAGAAATATGATTAGACTATAGCTAAAGTGTTTATATAAATATTCCTCAACTAATCAAGCTCCAAGAATATTTTATCCTTCTGTCAGACAATAACATTGTAATGGAGAACGATGTAACTCACTTCGCAATTGTTTACGTTTAAATTTAGAATTTAAGATTCTATTAAGAGGTAGCATGGTGGTCGAATAATTTAAGATAGTGGTTACCACAAATCATGCCATTCTCTATCAACACCTGACGTTAATATTATATTATTCATTCAAATAGAAAAAGAATTGAAAGAATACAATCCTCGACCAAAGCTCATGACTTCTGAATGTAATCCACGTTCACTAGATAGAAACTCACCAAGTTTATGAATTTTCCATAATTTTATTCTTTTCTCCACTTTATTTCTTATGAAGAAAAATGATATTTTAAATAAAATTAATGCAAATTAAAATAACATTCAATTTAAAAACTATGTAATTCTTAGCAATGGTGATTTTCAAACGTAAACATTAATAAGTTTGGTGAAGTTCTGCAAATGCATGGCTGTTCATATTGAGATGACAAAAAAACAAACTTGTCTGCTCTCACCAGTGCACCAAGTCAAGGCCTCACTTGAGGCAAAGATGGTGCCTTCCTGCTAACCACGACATGCTTCTACAGAATCATTTACCAGTAAAAGAATTACACAGGGTGATCAAATTAAGGGCCTGAGCACTTGGCACCATCATTTGGGACAATTGCAATTTCTGGTGATTACTAAATTGGCACCATAAGCAGACAGTTGCTGCAATTGGTAGCTTCTGCAGGGTATCAACGGTGGACACAACTGAGCTAATAGAAGAGTAGTCCTTCCTTTTGCCCCCACACGGTAGAGTACAATTGCCATTTCCGAGGTTTAATCATAGGGCACACATACAATTAGCTCTGATTAGCCAAAGCTGACATTGCAAGAGTGTCACTTCATTGAGTTTTGTAGTCCTATCATGATTTCCACCATTGAGTTAAGACATAAAAAGTTGTTCCCGAGGGCATTGCAATAAGTAATGTCAGAGTAAGAATGTGTCCAGTGGATATGACGACAGATTGTCAAAATGTACTTTTGATGGTGGCTTCCATTTCCATATAGCTAGTCTGATAATTGTCATGTCTAGTCAACAATGATGTATTGAGAATTGCTGGGTTTAATAAATCTATTATGTATTCAAGCTGATATTCCTGAAACCTGTATAGTTAACAAGTAATAATAGCTATGATCATGCACAGAAGGTTGAAGGCTGCCACGAATGGACTGAAATCCTCAATAATTACTGTCCTCTATTATATGCGATTTTATCTTCATATTAAAGAAATATATAGATAATATCATGTGGAACAACTCATATAAAATAGTGGGTATTGAAAATTTGATCCCGCTACAAATACAGGGACTCTAATCTTCATAACCAGACCTTGAACGTAAGACGTGATTTTTGAGCTGATAATTCGAGATATCTGTTGAAATAAAGAGGGCAGAAGGGAAATTTTGTGTACAAGCTAACTTACTGAATTAATAGGGACCAGAAGCCTAGAGTCCCGACCAACGCAAAAAGTGCTATGGCCTATCTCCGGACCTTGCCGGCTAAGCATATTAATGATGAAAGCGACAGTTCCGACGAATGTTTCTTTATTGTTACGGACTATATTTATAAGATTGTTCATCGTATCATCATAACAAATTTCATATACATCATTAGCAAAGCCCCTCTAAGTGTTACCTTTGTTCCAATTATCTGTGCCTGACTTCTTACATCCTCCATCTTTGTCCTCTCTAACCTACGAGCAGGAGTTGTAACCCCATTATTTGTATCACCATGTTTTTTTTTCTTTAACTAACTAAACTCATTAAAAAAAAACCTGAACGTTGGATATCCATTGCTATACTAGGACTGTACATTCAAGATCTTCGTTTTTTAAATTATGAGTAATTAGTTTATAGAGTAGGCGTTTGGTGTGCCAGGACCAGTCGTCTAGGGATACATGGAATTTGATGTTCCTACCATCATACATTTCCGATCGATCTCCACTTTACACGGCCATTTATTTCTAAATTTCTAAGAATTATCAACTTAATGGTGTTCAATTCAAAGCATTCATTATAACAGAAGTGTATACGGCGGATGTTTTGCTTTCGCAAGTAAGTGAAGCCTTGGTCTAGGATTGGCGTTCTTTATGTTACACAGAATCATTAATCAGGCACGTAAATCAAGTCTTTACGTACTCTAGACATCCGAGCGTCATTGTTTGTAGCGATACTGAGAATGTCATCTTTGGCCTTACTTTCCTGCATAACAAACAATTTAAAGATCATAGATGTTATCCGCTTGTGGGCACTAGTTAGTAGTGTTATGATTGATTACCATGTCTGTCTATTCCTTTTTCCACTTTTGAATGCAAACCTACGGAAATGAAGAACAAAGGCGAAAGTTAAGTAAACTAGAATACAGTAACGTACACATACTAAAATTGCAGTACAAAATCAGCACATATGGTTGAGAGACGAATTGCAAGCACATCATCAGGATAAAATGGTTTTAATTATTCATTCAACACTGCACTTAATCTTACACTATCATAATCAGATGCTAATTCATCATAGTCTCCCATCTCTCTAAACAACCAAAAGACGGCCTTACTATAGCCATCTGTTCTTTTCGTCTGTTGATTAAGTGCAAGTGATCGGCGAATGGAATCATACGAGGATTTCAATTTATTGTACTTTACTATTCTCAACAAACGCTGTTGGCTGGTCTTCAAAAAGTATCCGCAATCTGAATGGTACGTGTGGTCTTTGGACATACATTATTATCTGAGTTCGTTTCGGGGCCATAGCAAACTGTTTTCTTTTTTTTTTCCCCTTAATTTTGAAAAAAACTATTTTACGTATTAAACATTTTATATTCTTTTCCATCTTGCAAACAAAAATTTATTACAATATTATATTTTATTATCTATAATAATGTTTTTCATTCAGTCTAATAGGCAGTTAATCTTTAAGATATTTTTCTTCCTAATACGAATAGGATATGATTCATTATCCATTCCTACCCAACTCTACGCTATACATAACTTGTGGAATCCACTTGACTTCAAACTGATGATTATATATATATATATATATTCACGTCATAGTATTCTCTCTTCTGCTTCTACTTTTCGTATTCGGAGCTGTGATTAACACTTTATTGACACGACAAGGCTGGTGCTGGAGCTTATATGCATACAACCATAAACTAGTCTAAGCTTATAAATTCTTAATTAGAGTTCCTCTAAAATCCAGAGTGATAATAGAAAGTGGCTGCTGAGATAAGAAGAGTGAATTAGTGGCTATAAGTCAGGACTGCACTTCTGTTTGCTGGTCAGAGTGGATAGAAATGCATATACAAAAGCACGCTGCCCACGTTACTCAATCCATTATTTCCGTCTGAAACTGTGCCAAAGAGAAAACTAACAGTTTGTAACCACCATTGTAAGCAATAATTGCAAGTATGTTTACATCAACTAGAAAGGAAAAGATAGAACATATCCCACGTATTGGGATTCTTTAATTATGTTGTTGGTTGTGATGAAGTTACACACATATATTTATAGCTCCTCATCATTGTTAGACTTCTAATATATAAATTACAAAATTTCAACGTAATTATTAATCTTTTAATATCTTTAATTTTTATGAGTAATTTTTGATCTTTAATTACATATCTAAGTAAGATTATTTTTTAATAATTATATGATATAATATTTAATTTTAAATGATTATGATTTGATTCGATTTGAATAAAACTTTAAAGGAAGGTGGTAAGAAGACCACTCTCGGTAGGTGTAGATCCATATTTTAAATTTTTGACAAAGACGCATACAGTCTCCCTATATACAAATTAAATAGACAACATTAACTTTTGAGTCATATCTTCACTAATTATCATCAATATTTCTGATTAATTATATTTGTTTTTTGGACTATTTGTGTCTTGTGCAATACCAATATTTCTAACAATAGTTGTTTCCCATTCAGCTTGCATGACACAGACTCCATAAGAAATTGCTAGCGAATTGAAAGGCACTATTGGAGGACAAGAGAAGAGAAATAATGGCCAGTCCCGGTATCAGCCATGCTAGATGATGATGAAGGAATAGTTACTTGGAAAAAAGTAGGGAAAACGTAGTGAAACGTGAAAACGTTCGAGACTCTCATTGTCAGAGATTATTGAAGACAAAAAATTTAAGTTGCTGGATGAAGCAAAGGAAATAGTCGATAAATCGACGTATTAACATGAACAGCTCACTCACATAAAAGTGTATTAGGGTTAAGACATGTCAATCATATAACACTGAAAAACTTTTGAGTTGAATGCAACATCGTTCCTATCCTAATGAAAGTAAGGATGATTAGAAGTCACTTCACTGAGCTGCTGACTATAAATTAAACATTGACACTACAGGAAGTCGATATCAAACTGGAGTTGAATTAACGTAACTGTTTAAAACTGAATTTAGTATTGCAGACGAAAACAGATTAAGAAAACAAAGGTTAATTTGCAACAGAACATTGGTCATCACTTCTTTCCCAATGATGGGACAAGAAGAGACTGATTGCTAACGAAATAGGATTTCAGATCCTCTATTCAATTTTATTCGACGTCATTTTGACCTATTTATTCAAGAATCAAGATTGGATTGGTATATATACAATTCCTCACTCTAGTTCACCCACCGAAGTTTTTCTCACAACTAAGTCAAATCCGAGTATTTCAGGGTTATGAAATTGAGTCATGATCCTTTCCCTTTAAGCCCATGCTAGCACCAAAAGGAAATAGATGTTCTGTACCAATTATATTGTGTCTATATCAACAAAGTACCCACAATGTATGTATATCTTATACTTGTTAATCTTGAAATAGTTAGAAATTTATTATTTTCATAGTTCTTATGATTATCATAATTAATATTATTTAAATTTAACTCTTCATATTATAAATCATTTGATAACGTGCAAATTAGTTTAGACAATGTTAACAATAATTATATAGTCTTCATTTATCGATTATATCTCCCGATCGAGCTTATCCTAATTTTGAGAGGTTCTTTTCTTGCTCACTTAAAACCAACTTATTTCAAAGTGGTTACATGTCAATGACTAGCTCCAAACAACTCTTATCATACAGCGAAAGATATTTTGGTAGCTGGATAGGAATACTCCACTTTATAGCTGGATAAAAAAGGAACAAACATGAAACGAGTGGTCAATTGTAGCAAAAGCACGTAAATGGATCTAAAGGAAGAGTATGTGTCTACTTAAAAGCAAGAAAAAGGCATTCCATTTTAATGGAAAACTAAAGCCATTAATGCAAAGTGCTACCACCCAAATTCATTTCTTTACGCAAAAAGATTATACAAAAAAATGTCTGTTTCCTACCATAAAGAAGAAGGTGGCCTAACGTGCAATGATCCTCTACGTATTTATAGCTGAATGATTGAGCGAACGAGACGAATCGTACACGTTATATATGCTATGATACTCGGGATCTATAGAGTATAGACCTTTTGGAAATGAGAATGCAAGCTTTATGCTGCGAGGATGTTGATTATACTCATAAATTTGAAGATTTAAAACACTAAAACGACTACAAGAATTGACCACTGTAGCGTCTGTGCTCCATTGCCATGGGAAACGCCAAGGAATTAGAGTTCATTGAGCACTCTTTTCTTGACATAAAGCTGCGAGCTGCTTTTCTTTAAGCCTTTCGAGACCCAACTTTTTCAACTTTCTGGTCAAAAAATTCATCCAATTGTACCACCTAAAAGCAAAGCAGTACTAATCAAGTGAGGCCCTGAAAGCCAAGGCAATTAAATACATTGCACACGTGGGCATCGGTATGGCACTTTGAAGATTGTGATGAGATGCTAAAACCAAAAGTAGAATATCAATGTTTGAGAATTGAGTGAAATAGAATGGTGGGCCTTGGGACTTTCATCAAAATTTGTAGCTCACCAATCGGAGATCTTACATGGGGCTTACAAGCTATGTGGTCAATTTCAGAATCTTCACTTTTGGGTCAAAGAGCTTTGATACACATGAATCTTCTTTTGGGATAGATGCCCCTTTTATCTTTTTCTAGAGCAAGATGTCCCTTTTGAGAACTACTCCCATATTATTTTGTAAGATGAACAAGAAGCGTGAATGGCGAGCTCCCGTGCCTGAGCAGGTAACTGGTCAATGAATTGCATCTCTCATTCTGGGAGATGGACCTTCTTTCGTCTCTCAAACAAAACTGAAATCCTACTTTCGAAGATGGAATTCCAGATAATAAGCTTTTCTTTTTCCTTTCTCGGGTCAACGGGACTTCAAGTCCTTCTACCGATCTTACAGGCTTTTACATTCGGTTCCGTACTTTAGTTCTTCCAAAAGCTATTGGCCCGCATTGGAAAACCCTTTTAAAGGAAAATACCAAAACAGTTTGTAAATTCGCCAATGACAAAACAAAAACGGAACTGAAAGGACATATCTTTTGTGAATTATCTCCACAATAACCAACGGAGGCATTGGCTATCCTGTATTTTTCTAAAGGGCAATGCATTGACAAATTTTTAAGGCTGCAATGCCAGAAACATTTGAATTTACATCAAAATGATACGGAACAAATTCAATTTCCTTGTTGACAGAACATACATATACTGGGAGAGGACAAGAGTGTGGTATTCATCCTTTTCAGCGCATCCAGATTTTTTTACCTTTTCTTTAATTTTTTTGAAGGACATGGGTGGGGAAATGTGGGACATTGATGAGTGTCTCTCTGCTATAATTCCATTTACATAGAGCCTCTTCATTCTATCAAACAAGCGGCTATCTTTTTCTGAATGAGCTCCACTCCAAGTCGAGGTGATAATCTAGGTAGAGGTTCCTGAGAGGAAGATAGTATTTTTCATAAGATAAGGCCTTAAAAATTAACATACAGAAAGTGTGCCCTAATCCCACAAACTGTTCAAAACAGTGCTAAACGGAGGCTTCCAAATGGTCGATCAAGTGACTGGGATGTTCAAAGAGGATTAGCCCTCCACTGCTAGAAACAAACCTTCGGCACTATTAGCACTACATTAGTATTTTAATTTAGTGCATGAAAAAGTGTGGTCAGATTCATTGCCAAAAAGGAGATCTCACCATTAAAGCAAATCGTCGGTGGATGAGAATATAGCTTAAAAAATGAACACAAAAAACTTTCGAAATGTTAAAATGCACCAGGAAAAGATGAAAATAGTACTAATGTGCACTAGAAAAAGGCTGTTGATGAGAATTCAATAACTAAGACCATTCTTTAAATAATCCAGGTGGCAAAGCTATGGGTTTCAACTATCAAACTTGATCCTCACTTCATTTGGGTCCATACTAACCCAAATATGACATAGGTCCGTCAATTGTATATAGAGGGTGGCTTCATCTCATGAACAAATGCAACAGCAGCTCAGAGGTCCAAATTATCACTATAACTTTAAACTAAATCAATAAGAAATAGCCCAACATTTTGAAATATTCAATGACAACAGTTTTAGAGGCCAAATTAGCATCCATTTCATGAGTGTTGGACCAGGTACATTCATTTATTATGGTTCTCATTTCCATAACAACAAGAACCCTTTGAAAGAACCATGTAGAAAATGTTGTTTGCTTCTTCAATCTGGGGCTATGCATTCAACTAAATATAAGTGCTATTTATGACCAAAACGATTGGAAATGCTCTTGCAATACTTCAATAACGAAGCAAGCTTAGAACGCTGTAAAATAAGGTTGAGGAATTAAGGAGAAGCAAAGTTTAAACAAATATGCAAAATTCAGCATCAGACTTCAATAAAAAGGATCACCGAGATACTAACCTCGGTTCCATCAGCAAGAACTTTGGCCAAAACGGGTATCTCATACTGGTAAGCTTTTTCCCACTCGGGATTGCTGGTAATGTCCCTGACCTGGCAAAACTCGTAGCAACAAAAATTCAACACAACATAACTATCGCCGTGAGAGAGCAGAGACATTGGAATTACAAAATAGAGTAAATTAACCTGCAATTCGACGTCGTGGAGAGCATGAGGGCCAGAGAGAGAGAAGGCAACTTGAAGCTTCTCTTTGAGACTATCACACAAACAGCATCCGGGCTTCGAGTATAATACAAGTTTTCTTGCCCTTGAAAACGTCGAAGAACAGGAGACCAATTGCGTAAATGCCCATTTGCATTTGGGTTGTCTTCGAGATGATAATGACGCTATTTTTGAGAATGGCGTCAACACCACCATCGCTGCCATTGTTACCGCCATTTCTCCCAAGTCCCAACTCCAAATATCAAGATTCCTTGCCTTTGCGTAGCCGTACAAAATGTTCCAACAATTTGTTAAACCGGTTGCATTTCAAGAGATTGTGGGCCGGCTCGACCCACCAATTGTCACTGAGCCCAGTCCCCGGTTATGGTTTCCTTTAAATCTTTTAAGGCTTTTTTTTATGAAAAATACATCTTTTAAGGCTTACAAGTTAAAATAAGAGTAAAACTAAATGTGATTTCATTTATTTTAATAAATATTTTAATTATTTAAGGAAAGTTTGTTGTGAAACTAAAAACCCTAGAAAGAGATTGTGAATTTGTTAAATTATTTTAATAAAAATTGTCATGTGATTGATCTGACTTAATTTTTAAAAATAATTCTGTTACTATAATTAAATAAATATATTTTAAAGTTGTAACTATATTATTTTTAGACAATTATTAAAAATAATTATTACAAATTCTAAAAATAATTAAAATCACAAAAAATTGTGCTTTTTACCTTTAAAATAAGTTTTTAAAAGCAAACAATATAAAGTATGATAATTTACGAGCTTAAACTTAGGAAGCGTCTATTTTATGATTAAATACAGGAGAGGGTACATTGGCGAGTATAAAAAGTATTTTATTGACAACAACGGAAAGTGAAGAAATAAGTAGGCGGCGGGGTAAGTTTACATGAAATAACCGAAGCCAAAGTAGGACAAGAAATACTAATGATGATGTGATTATAAGAAGTTGTTATTTTTGCGCTAACTTTGAATGCTAGCAGAGTATTACTTTGCGATGCGCAGTAATAATGCCCAGTAATAATGCGTAGTTAATTTAGTGAGTTGTAATATAAAGAAATTATAGTTATGGAAATAAAAATAATATAAGACTATAAAGGGCAATAAAAATTAATTGATTGGATAATTAAAAATATTGATGGTTTATTATGAATTGGAAAGTGTTAATT
>JANQBM010000002.1:6363878-6375818 GCA_025594535.1 Erythroxylum domingense | reverse complement strand
CCACTGTAACTCTAGCTCCTCGTCATCGCCACATCATCCAAGATCTCCCCACGATCTCTATCCGCTGATGATGCAGTATGATCTCTCTGAAGCCCACATAACACACTAGCCCGATCCAGTGCTTCCCACAACAAAGTCCGTTAGTTGTGGTCCATCCATTCGAGCACAGTCTAAGTCCTTAGTCCGTCAAGTCCTTAGTTTGGGTCAAGTCAATCTTCACTAGGTCCGAGACTTTACCAAAATTCGCACCAAGTCTGATCACACTCGCCCATGTTTGCCTTAGTGTTTTCGCATGCCTCCCTCATGCTTGAATCTAGCTAACCTCCCCCCTAAGGCTCCTCATTGGAGGTCGCTGAGAGCTACTCCGAAGTTTAGAGGTCTAACAGTAATCCTAATTGCCACTTTAGATTAGCAAGACTGAATGTCAAATCCTACTAATATGACAATAAATTAAATAAATCAATTCCTAGTTGCACACCTTAGAAATTAATCAATTCAATCATGAAAAGCAATCTGGAAGACACTTAATATTCATCAATGAAATAAACTCTATTTATAAATCTCATACATACTAGATGACATGTAGTTCCCTTCAACAAAGAAGAAAAATTTTGCTACTCATAACAAAGTGAAAACCAACAGAAGAATAGTAAAATACAAAGTCTCCATCTCTGGTCTTTTTCTAGAAAAATACGAACAATCCTAAAAAACCCAGAAGAACTATTGCAAAAAACGTAAAGAACTAAGAACTTAAACTCCAATGTGAACAGTGAGTGTATTTAATGATTTTCAATCTCCTCCCTCTTATCGTAATCTTCAACAGATACATTCTCCACATATTCAGGCTGCAGATCCCCACCAACAAGGCAACAACTTGATTCCCAACATAATGAAGATCTTAGGTGTATCGAATCTGATTTGAAATCAGATTCTGCAGATAATCTTTTTCCTTATTTGTGTCCACGCTTAGTCAGCTTGCTAGCTTGTATTTGTTTCCTTATCTGTCCATTTCATGACTTTTTACTTCATAATCAGCTCCAATAATGCTTAAGACTCCCTAATAACAAAAGATGAGTAAGTCCATTAGGTTGAACTCAATTTGCACTCAATAAAACGTGAATTAGAAATCAAAATAGTGAAAATTAATCATCCTATCAAGATCGTATCTAAGTTGTTAGTTAATAAGAATGATTAGAATATATGTTTATATTCATTTAATTCTAAGGGAGAACACCATTCAATGGGTATTTATTAATGACCTTAATTTTATATCGATGATCCAGACTAGTTTGATAACGTAGGTGACCCGAAACTAAGGTAAACTAAGGTCTGTTCATGAATTTTTCAGGTTTGATTATTTTTGTTTATTTTCAATTTTGTCGTTTTTAATTTCTTAAAATCACGTTAATTTAACCCCCTCCCCCCAATTTGTTTTAGTTTTTAACTCGTAAAACATTTACCAATAAATTCCTCGTAGGAACGATCTCAACTCTTCATTAACTACATATTTCATTATTAGAGTTGATATTAATTTGGTGGTGACAACATTGCCAAATTCACTGGTAGTTAACAAGAAATGCCAGTTAAATGTTAACCTTAGTAATATAAGAACATCAACACAGACTCAATCAGGAATAGATCATCTGTTCCCGTTAACCAGTTCCTACCATATTCTATTAAATTTTATCCACACATTTATGTGAAGTCCACAGAAATATGTGGACAAAATTAAATGACATAAGATTGAAACATCCTAACGGAAACAGAGGATCTCATTCCGACTCAATCTACAAAGAAGCAATACCACCAAGATTATATTTTCTTATTAAGTTTTGTCTTTTTCTTTCTGATCTCATACCAGCACAAGGATTATCATATCCAATGATTTTGTAATCGGCAAAGTAAATGTTATCAGTTTATGTCGTATAGTAAATCGGTTGATTGTAGTTTTTGTAATATAATTATTTAAAATATATATTTTATATTTTGTATATTCATTTAATTAATTGATGTCTAAACTAAAGTTGATAAATTAACTATACAATATAAATAAAATTATCATGAGATCATAATTATAAGAATGATATTGTATTGTACTATCACTAAATTAATCTGAGCCATTATTTATTGAGATTAGATATTGATAAAACATAAAAAGATTAGCACATGTTGTATTTCTTTCTTTTAAAATTAGTCGATTTAGTATATTAAAGTGTAAATATACTTAAATAAATATGTGAGTCTTTATTAAAGAGCAAGTTCACCAACAAATTTTATATGTGAATTCTATTAAAAACATTACTACAATAGATGTTCTCATTATGATAATTATATAAGTAATCATTTGACTGAAATATTCAAAATATCTCATATATGGATTATTATATTTTGATATTACTGATTATATATCTTTGTAAAAATTAGCTCAATTGATAGTCATTAGAATAATATGAAATATATGAAGGTAATTGAGTAATCAACTATGATTCATCAACTTACCGCGATTAAGAAAAACATCTCGTTATTCTCATTCACTAATGATTTGGAAATTTCTTGATCGAAGTGAAATGATACTTTGAAAATAGTTTTTAAATATAATTTATAGAATTAATTACTAATGATAGATAATTAATATGATAAATAAAGAAGATATTAATTTCATACATGTAACTATATCATTTTTTGATGAAATGATTAAATTATACTAAAAAAACATGCACAAAAAAGTTTAATAAAAAATATTTTGACATTCTTAATATTTGAATGTTCACGATATTTAGTAGATATCAATCTTAATTTATGAATATAAATTATTTAATTAAAATTAAATATAAATCAAAATTTAATTTATCTAATTGTAATCATAATTTAGGATTATAATTTATATCCGCTATTAACATATTTAAGAACTAAGCGAATTACACGCATAAAACAATTGAATAAAGAGAAAAAGTAATTCTAATTAGTTCATATATTCCCAAAATAATTCTAAGTAGCTCATATAGTAGGAGCTCCTACCCTATGCTAAAAAGAGCTTCTTTAGTTGTAAAAGGTCTCATTTGGGAGTGAATTTTTTATCCAATTCGATATATCGTGACATAAGATCACAGATATGTAATTATAGTAATTGTAATAAATCAATTAAATTTTATTTTCTTTGGCTGCGTGTCAAATCAGCCCCTATTTTTCTACGAAGGATCCTTTATCTAACTTTACGTTGTCTAACTAAAAAACGTCATCATTTTTGCCTAAATTTTAAGCGACCTAATCACTTAATTTTTCTCTTCAAATATAACTATCATGCCTCTTTTTTATTTTTTTTATCATTTTAATTTTAATTATACGATTGTTAGTTTAATAAAAAATTAAATTAAATTTTAATTTTAATTATGTTACTATTTTTATAAAAATTAAAATTAAAATGATAAAAATAAAAAACAAAATAATTAGGTTTGTGTGTCACGCCTGTGACACATATTTTCAATTTTCATTATTTTAATCTTAATTTTTAAATAAAATTTATAAGATAAATATTTAAATTTTAAAAATTGATTAATTTATTAAAATTGTTTAATTAATTTATAAATTATAGAAAAAATTAAATTACATTTAAAAATTAATTAATTTTATTATTATTATTATATTAGCCTGTATGCATATTAATGCAATATTAAACATCTTGTATATTTATGATAAAGTTTTTTTGTACATAGAATGCTTGTAAAATGCAAATAAATTATAAAATATATTATATATGTGGAATAATCTATTTTAATTTCAACAACTTATTTTAATTGATTAATGTACTAAAATTGTTTAATTAATTTATAAATTATAGAAAATATGGAATTAAATTTAAAAATTATTTAATTTATAAATTATAGAAAATATTAAATTAAATTTTAAAATTGATCATATTAAATTAAATTTAAAATTTAGTTAATTTATAAATTATAGAAAAATATTAAATTAAATTTAAAAATTGATCAATTTTTTATTATTATATATTCTATATTTTTATTAGATTTATAAACTTAGTTTTTGTAAAGATAAATATCTAAAATCTAAATTCTTATAAAAATATTCAAAAAATACTAAGATATAATACTCATATTCTTATAATTTTTTTTAAAATTATGCCCTTATAAGTTATTTTATACATAAATAGCTAATTTTGCTAAACATCTTTAATAAACAGCTGATGTTATTCACTGGTTAAATCAGTTGATATAATAAACTGTCAACTAATGCAATCAACTGATTGCTAAACAAAGCTTAAATATTTAAAGTTTAGCTTTTTACTTAAATGCTAGCATCTATTAACCATCCTTAACAAGGTATGTACCACAAGAAGCAAATAGCCTAAAACACATTTAAACTCGATTCATTATATTTGTGTCCGATCCAATATTTTGATTAGTTACACTATATTCATCATTAACTTGTTTATTTTGTGAGCTCCTAATAATTTCTTTAGTTAATCTTAACTTAAAAGAAGTGCCTCTTCATTTACAGAATGCAGTGTTTTTGGTAACAGAATTTGTGTTTGTGTTTGATAAAGGCCATATTTGACAATCAGCTTATTGTATTAGCTGTTAGCTGATTCTATCAACAGTTAGCTAATAACTTATTATATTAGCTGATTTGAACAGCGAATAACAACTGTTTATTAAAAATGTTTAGTAAAATTAGTTGTTTAGTATTAGCTATTTATGTATAAATCAATTTTTAAATTTAATTTAATATTTTCTATAATTTATAAATTAATCAAATAATTTTAATAAATTAATCAATTTTTAAAATTTAAATGTTTTATCTTAAAATTTTTATTTAAAAAATTAAAGTTAAAATAATAAAAAACAAAAAATGAAAATATGTGTCACGGAAGTGACATACACAGACACAAACCAAAATAAATGTATTTTTTTATCATTTTAAAAAATTAATAGTAGCATAATTAAAATTAAAATTATTTTTTATTAAACTAATAATAGGAAAACTAAAATTAAAATTAAAATGATAAAAATAAAAAATAAAAAAGACTCACATTGTCACAATCGTGACACAAAGTGCAAGGCTGTGCATTTAAGTCACAACCTTGACTTAAGTTGCACATCTCCAATGATAATGTTTTTTTAATCGAATAGAATTAGACAGAATATCATTACATATACTGATGTCAACTAGGTTGGCTAGCCCATGGGTGGGCCACGGTCCAACCTGCAGCCTAGCCGTTACTTTCCAAATGGTATCATTTTGAAAATTTTTTATTAAAAAAAAAAGGATCATTGACATCTCTAATTATAGAGAGGATCTGGACTGCCTAAATACATCTCCGCTCTCACATCATGGAATAAGATACCTATTTGTCTACCAAATGCTCTCAGAAGTTACAAGTCTCCTGTTCGATTCTTTTCCTGTATTAATATGCCCATGAAGAATCTGGCATCCATGGTACTACCAGGCACCTATGAGATGAACGGAAAATCAAGGTGGAAAAAGAAAAATATGCTACGATCATCGAAATATGTAGTTTGACGTCTTTGTGAAAGAGTGACTACAGAAAAAGAGGATTTATATGAGCTTTTTCTTTTGGAAGAAACGCTTTAAGTGCCACAGCTGCAGAACTGAAACCACAATGCATACACCAAGGGACATCATACTGAACCATGCCACTCTTTCGTTGGTTCTTTCACTCACTTGCTTCATTCCTGCTTCCCTGTCAGTAGATGACCAAGAGGCAAGTTTGAAAAATGTGCATGGTAGTGTTTCATCAACAACATCTGTAGCATAGTTATATACCTTTCCTTCAGATAGTTTACTCGATAATGTATATATTGCACTACTTCCGCGATTCTCTTTAGGGCGAGTTCAACACCCTGAACATAAGCAGACATCAAATATATAACATTCTAGAAAGTGTCAAAGAAGGAAGATATATAAACATAGATATGAAGTAAACACTGAGCCAGGGTGAAGCAGGTAAGAACTTGCCTGAATCTTTTCTTTCCTAGCCACTGAATCCCAATCCTTTGCAGAAATTCCCATCTTCCAATCAAGGCCTAGAGTTACATGTCCAACTTGTTGCTGACGCGAATCCACCCAGAAACAAGCCATGTAGATTCCATCCTCAGAGGTTGTAAAAGCAAATTGACCCATGGTTACGTTCTTATTCTGGTGAAGAGTGTTCCCAAACGGGGATTTGACCTGAAAGAAGAAATATTTAGACCGAGTCTCCTATGTTATGGGAGTAACCCAACTCACCACCTATAGAACAAAGTTAAAATTCAAAAAAGATTCAGTCGAACCAAACAATAATTAGCCACCTGAATCACTGTTGCTTAAATGTCAACGATATATTACTGGTCAAACAAATAAATTTTTCCGTTTGATAAAAGATGTAGCCCACCTACCTTGGTGGAGATGGCAAAGGTCTGCTCGGGGTTTTGTTCATTAAAAGCAGAGTAATTCGCCAAAACGACAACGTTGTTTTGGATCTCCTCTGACAGACACTTTGTTCCAGAACTGGGAATCGTTAACCATATAGCGTCTGCTCTTTGAGTTAGATTTTCAGCAACTAGTAAACAACACAATATCAGCAAGAGCACCGCAACTGGAGCGCTTGAGTTACAGTATTGCGCCATGAGAACAAAATGATCGTTGGCAGATGACTCAGTTCTGACAGAGGAGATCTTCAAACTGACCAGTAGACGTTAAGCGTTTCCCTTTGTCCAGTTTTGAGTCTTGTCGCTGTCCCGTTACTGGTACTTGCCATATTAATTGTGGCAGCGAACTCTAGGAGCGGGTATAGGAAGTAACTGATATTCAACTGATACGACAGGAAATGTTTATAACTTTATATAACTACAAATTCATATACATACTTTCGTTACAGATTAAATGATAAATTAATTCGTTACTTTAAAATCTTAAAACTGATTTATGTTACCTTTTCATTTTTTTGATAAATTTTGAACTGCAATTTTGATAACAAAACATAATTTATTCAGAATTATAATTTAATTATAACAACATTTTTAAATTTGTTAAATTCATATAATACGTATTTTATTTTCTAAAAAGGCTCACAAGGCACGTATATGATAAAAATTTCAACATATTTACTCTTATCACAACAAAAAGTGATGATAATTAATAAATTTATATTTATTAGATTATATGAAGGTAATTAGATTTTTTATCGATTATATAATAAAATAATAAATTACACAAATATATTCTCATTTTATTAAAAATTATATTTTATGAATATTAATTAAAAATTAACTTTATTAATAACAAATAAAATTATCAGCAAGATTTCTACTGGGATGTTATTATTATTGTTATTGTTATACTAATAAATAAAACTGTAAATTGTACCTACTTATATTAAATAGTATAACAATATTTAATTTATCAATAATTGATGAATATTAATTTAGCATATTTTTAATAGTCAATTTTATATATTTATAAAAAATAAAGTTATTTTTTAATTCAATATTTTTATATAATAACATTAATAAGTAATAATTAACTTATTAATGTTAATATTTATAATTTTGAATATATAAAATTAATTGATTAACAACTTATTAATGTTAATATGTATAATTTTGAATATATAAAATTAATTGATTAACAATTAATAAGTTAATTATTACTTATTTGTTAATCTATAATGATTGATCAATTTTTTTATTGTATAATACTCCATTTTAATGCAATTTCATTTTGCAATTTAATTTTTTATATATCGGCTTGCCAAATTCAATACTAATAGTTTTTCATTAATATTTTATTTTTAAATTTATATATTTATGAATATATAAAGTAAATTACTTACGAATAAAAAAAGAGAATAAGATAATTTCCTATAAATAAATAATTTATAAAATAAACAATATTATTTCATATTTGTTAAAATTGATTATTACATAATTATAAATTACTGTAAGATAATAGTTACCTTATTTACTAGTTTATTAGATAATAAAACATTATTTTAATAAAAACCTAATTTTCTATCATTTTAAATTCGATAATATATATTAACTATTACATTAATACAAACATAATATTATTTAAATAAATTAATAATTAGGTGTTAAATACTTGTTCATTTTTTTGTATAAGTAATGATCTTTAAATATGTTAATCAATGAAATAATAGTCTTTCAATTTTAGTTATTAACAATAAAATTACTTAAACTAATTATTTGTAAATTATGAATCATCAATAAAAATAAGTAATTGATCATCTTATTTATTATCTTATTATGCTAAATTTATTATCATATTACATTAATAAAGATTACCTATTAATTAATAAATATATATTTAATTAAGATACTAAAGTAAGGCACCAACTCTCTCTAAAGATGACAATGAATTGAGTTAAACTCAGTTTTTACCTTAGTTTGAGTTCGATCCAAGGCTTGACAGGGTTGGGGGCATTCGAGCTTAAGTCCCACTGAGTCTAGGCAATCTAAAGCTGGACTTGATCCAACCGAAAATGAAATTTTTTATTTTTTAGATTAGAAAAATAAAAAATAACGTTTTACTTAAAATAATATGGTCTTCTTTATAAATTTTTAGGTTAGGACTGAGCAAAGCCTGCGAAGCCCAAATTGGAGCCCAATTTTTTTAAAAGGTAAGATCAAAGACAGACGATTTCTTACACAATCCAGAAGAGTAAAGCAGCCAGTATGCCTGAACTTCTTTAATATCCCCAATTAACTTGAACATGGTTCAATCATATATGCATGTGGGATCATAGTTACGTTGAGTTGCATGTGTAGTTATCTGCAACAAGGGCGATCTCTACAAGCTCCAGACACGATTCTTATGTGTATTGAGGTCGATCAAGTTCTTTTGGAGCATTAGGAGTTCACATATTCATGTAAACATCTCCATCTTTAGGACACCATAATGTTTTTCTTTTTTATAGAAACATCTTTGAATCCTCTCTTTACACAGGTGATATATCAAAGTCCCAAAGATAGTTACAATAACTGCCTTCTCCCCTCCAGGTGTAGACCTATTTTGTAACATCCATTCTAGAAAATCTGTAAGTGAATTTTCCTAATTTTGGATACCATAAAGACGACATTCCATATCTGTGACAAGAACCTACATTGAAAAATAAATGCTCTATGGTTTCCTCTTCGTCTTAACAAAACAAATAGTTGCCGTTTATATTGAGAAATTTCAATATGTTGAGTGTTGGTAATTTCCTTTTAACTATGAGCCACAAGAGAAAAGTTAATCTGGGTGGGAGTAGTTTGCCCCAAACTATCTCCCAGCCCTCATGGATGGAGCCTTATCTCTGATAATTTGTTCTTATTGAAATGTTAGAATAGATGTCTATATTGCCAAGCCATGTATATCGTTTCTTTCAAGCCTGATTTGAGTTGTAATTAGGGAGATAGTTGAGATATAAACTAGCTCCCCCTCATGGATGGAGCCTTGTCTCTGATAATTTCTTTTGTTGAAATGTTAGAATAGATGAAGGATATGTTGCCAAGCCATATATATATATATATATATGTAACCCTAATTTGAGTCGTAATTAGGGAGATAGTTGAGACATTCTTTAAGCACATGGTGCCACTGATTGTTTGATACCCACACAATCACTTTGGATTTAAAAGAAGCCTTGTGTTAAGGGAATGGAATGTGGGAAGATTAGAGATAGGATCAATGTTAGACCAGTTATCAAAGAAGAGGGATGTAGTGGCATCATTGCCAATTAAGCATTCGAATTGAGATCTAAGATCATTCTTAAGCTTCAATGGTTGTGATACACACGAAGACCCTATTATGCCTCAACGTCGCATGAGTATAAGAGATAGGTGTAGGCCTAGTAGGTTCCAAGACTATGTGTAATTTATTTTACTTATTTTCATACATTTGGACTACTTTATAATTATATAATTCTTCAAGGGTTTTCTTTACGGTTCTTTCCCTTGTCGTAATAGCCGAATCGTGGATTGATAAGTGGAAATTAGCTTCACAAAAAGATAAGGATTATCAATAAACAAAATATTCAACTCTAACTCTTCTCCTCTCGCAGCAACCAAACTAGGGTTTGTTGTTCTTCCCTTCCCGCCTTATTGCTTTTGGAGTCAGTGATCACTCAAAGATCACATATCTGATACGTTATTCGTATCATTGGTGCTTTCATTGTTTTCTACAGTATTGTGTGTGCGGGTCTCAGGTTGGGTTTCTGCCTAGGGGTTGTGCGCAGGTTGTGTTTCGTGCTTTTGCTTCCACTTCCTGGTGGGATTTGGTTTTTGGCCCTATTTAATTGCGGCTTCGGTTTGCACTTCTTGGTTGTGGTTTGGTTTCATCTTTGGTTGGGTGTGTTCTTGATGATTTCGTGGTCGCAGCGATGCCGTCTTCTGTAACTCCTAACACTACCGCTTCTTCTGATGATTTGGAGAGGGTCCTTGGCCCCAAATTTGCAGATATTGATACCCGTTTATCAGAGTTTGACGATAAGTTTGAAATGTACTGGTTGAATGTTCACCAGGAGGTGGCTTCGTTGAAGGCGCTGATTGTGCAATTGGTGACTCAAGTGGATGGGTTGTCTCTCGATCATCCTCCACCTCTTCGCGACACTAATCCTCGGGTGGCTCACGAACCTCCCCCTCACGCTGCCCTTCAGCTCGACGCACGTGCAGCTGCAGAGACTGCTTCACCAGCTGGTTTGAAATTGAAATTGGATCCTCCCAAAACATATAGCTCTGATCCTCATCGTTGGTTGTTCGCCGTGTAGGAATACTTCCGGTGGTTTGGCATTCCGGAAGCTCAATGAATGGGGATCGTCTCACTGATGTTCGATGGACCGGCGCTTGATTGGTTTCGGCATTTAAAAAATAATGGCCTTCCTGGGACATGGCAGGCCTTTGTGGAGCACTTTAAATGCCGGTTTGACCCCGAATTGTATGAGGATTATTTCGGGTTGTTGGCTAAGTTACAGCAGCAGGGATCCATTTTGGAATATCAAAATGATTTTGAACGACTGTTAAATAAAGTCACCGGAGTGCCCGATAATTTGCTGATTTCTTTGTTTATTTTGGGTTTGAAGGATCCTATCCATCGTGAACTCCGAATTAATCTACCGGCCACTTTGAATGCGACTTTCGCGTTGGCTAGGGAACTTGCTGCCAAGCATGTTGACAATCCTTCCATCTCCACCACTCGACGCATCCCGTGGTAGCCAGCTCGTCCGCATTCATGTCGGCCCCTCCTACTCCGGTGGCACCCTACAAGCCTCCTCCTGCGGCACCGTTGCTCCCAACCCCCCAGCGCCCTATTCGGCGTATAACACCTGCTGAAAAAGCCAAAAAAGCTTCCAAGGGGTTGTGCTACTATTGTCCGGAGAAGTGGACCAACACTTATAAATGTAATGGCCATTTTATTTTGTTGGTGACTGAAGATGAACGTGAGGTCCTTCCGGAGGACAGTGGGACAGACGACTTAGTTTTAGAGGCGGATATATCCAGTTTGAATAGTCTCGCTGGGTCCTTGGCACCACGTTCCCTTCGTATGAATGGTTTTATTGTAGGTTCCACAGTTGATGTGGGGAGCACCCACAATTTTGTCCATCTGTGCACTGTGGAACGCTTGCACTTGTCGGTTACTGCAATCGACCCATTTCGGGTTTATGTGGGCAATAATGATTCGTTGGTTTGTGATGCACAATATCGAGGGCTTGAGTTGTCTATCCAGGGCTATGTCTGCCCAGTTGACTTGTTTGTCCTTCCTATTCATAGCCATGATGTAACACCCCATTCCCGCTGGATCCGAACCCGATATCGATGGTGATACCCGAATCCGTGTCCCGCGAGAATGACATGTCACATCACTTACCATTTAAAAACTCGGTATAAATTTTTTTTTGAATTTAAAACTCTTATCAATGATCATAAA
>JANQBM010000002.1:6350376-6360664 GCA_025594535.1 Erythroxylum domingense | reverse complement strand
GTTACATTTTATAATTAATATTGGTGACATATCTTTTAAATAATAATAAATTGAAATAAAAAACATTAACAATGGAACGCATTTTATATAAAAAAATAATTACATGTTATATACAAACTAAGACTTCTCATCGTCGTCACTATTACTGACATAATTTGAGCCTAGTAATTGTTTGAACATCTTTTTAAGCTTGTTCACTTCTTTTATATTATAATCTAACTTAGTCTTTAATACTTGGTTCTCCTCTTAAAGTGCCGTGAAATATGTTGGTCGTGACGAAGATGCACCAACAAGCTTAGGATTATACCCAAAACCTTTGATATAGCGTGATCTTGTATTAAGGACATTGTTACAAATGTCATCGACATTAGGCTGATTCTCCTCAAACAATGATGTCTGCAACAACTCCTGCATCTTGTCCTACAAATTAAAGTACAAAATCGAGTTAATTAAAAATTATTACTTAGTATTACATAGAAAAATAAATTGTAATATTAACTTGTTTGTACTTACATAATTACTTTATGCCTCTTCAGACGTCTAGCCTTGACCTTCCTTATAGTGTGTTAGCTTGTACAGTGTGATCCTATCACACTTTTGTCCTTAGAGTTGTGTTTGACTCTATTATATGAATTTAAAAAATTAGAAGATAATATAATTTATTGTATTAAGAAATAGAATAATAAGTTGAAAACGTTACACTTACAAATTCTTGTCGGATGACAACAAATGATCTAGAGTCGATGTTATGAGGAGTCTTCATTTTTGCTTTATTCACCTTGGCTTTTTCATACCTTTTCTAAATTAAGAGAAGTAGTCATGAAATGTATAAACAAAATTAATAGAAGGAAATATGAAGAAAAAAAAGACAAACCTGAACCTTCACTGAGGCCCAATAGTCACACATTTCACTCCAATTTTTTAGAGTCACCCGTTTCAGAACATGTCTCCTTTCCTCTTCATCAGAAGGGAAAGACTGATAATATTTATGAAGTCTATATCAATGATCCTTCACCCTTTGTTTCAACAGTAAACTAACATTGCTTGAAACCTCAAGCTTGTTAATATCAATGATATTAAGCTTCATATGTGAAGAAAATGTATAAGTTAAGTTATTATTTTTGTTAAGTAAAATCGTAATACATATAATCAAATAAATTGAAATATTACCTAAACTTTGTCCAAAGCATTTTGGAGCAAGTTGTCTTTCCTTCAACTGCCTGACATGCTGAAGGCAAAGCAATTCATTTCTCATAATAACGCTCAACTCACTAGACAATTTTGTACATTGGATCTTATCCAGTGGACGATGTTGTGTAGGGTCAATAATCACAGACAACTTATTGTTTATTGCAACATTCATCCGTTGCAACTCAGCTTCTTTTGTGATATCTCTACCTCGTTTTCTAATGACAGTATTGGAACCTGAAAACAAAAAATTCATAATAAGAAAAACATACTAAACATGTAATGAGTAATTTTAGCATTAATATAAATATGTTTAGTTTACAATAACAAACCTGAAAATCTCTCATAACTAACAAACGATATTGGCAAAGGTGGTTGCTGACTTTCTTCATTCGAGGATGCAATTGTTGGTTGTTGTGTGGGAGGTACTTCTTTGGTCGTTACCACCCCCTTTCCCTTGTTTCTACCAGGTGCCATTATATTGAACCTGTGTAAAACGAAATATGAACATAATGTATAATCTTAACTCAAATATCAATTTTCCACATAAATATAAGGAGATCAGTAGTCAAATACTAAACAACATAAAAGGCTCCTTCATACGCTTCCATGAAGGTAAATTATATGGGACTAGAATCATCAGCCACATGCTATATGAATTACTCATATTATCGAAAGGATTAAATCTATCTGAGGCCAATCCAAGTCGAACATTACGACAATTTTGTCCAAACCATGGAAACTTTCTATCAAACTCTACTAAGTGACACATAATGTTATCATCAATGCATTTCTCTTTATGCCACCTCATATCTATGGCTATTTTTGTTGACATAAAAAGTCTTTATAATCGTGGTTTGATAAGAAAGTATCGAAGGATTTTATTTGGTATCTTTTTCCCTCTCCCATCATCCACCTACCACCTTGATGTACTAAAAATAGGACACTCCTGAAGATCTTTACTTTCCTTCTAAAAAAAACACAGTCATACTTATAAGCATGAATTGAAATATATCTCAATCTAAGGTCCCTTAACAGTTTCTTCGCATCATAGTAAGATTTCGGCAACTTGTGTACAATAGGCAATGCATCATTCAGTAAGTCAATTAACATATCAAAGGACTTGTTACTCCATTTATTATAAACCTTCAAATGCAACAACTTCACAACAAATGATAGTTGTGAGAAATTGCCCTGGATATAATTGTTCTTGAGCAACTTTCAATAACTATCCAAAATTATCTTTTGTAATACTACCAATTATGTTAGGCATTCTTGTTTTATTCATAGTTGCCATATAATTCTGACAATCGTCTATCATCTTGTCAATCCCATCATCACCATCATCATTCACATCACAATCATCAATATCATTATTGTAACTATCATCATAACATGTACCGCCACTTCTACTACAATTTGCTTCATTACGTTCACCATGATAAAGCCATGGAGTATAGAATTTGTCTATGCCTTAGATCAACAAGTGATTATACACCATATCTTGACTTTAGAAGTTCACATTTAAGCAATTGATGCATGGACAACGAATATTACATTCATAACCCATTTGATCTTTTACAAATTGCATGAAACTCTTAACTCTTTCTATGTATTCAGTTGATCATTTTCAATGACTCATCTAACTCTTATCTATTTAGCTATACAATAAAAGAAGATAACTGAGTTATTACATGCATTTTCCATTTACTATTACGTTAAAAAAACCTATGTAACTAACAACATTGTTTCAATTCATATGCACCAATTACATAAACAATATACAATCAAATGAAACAACAATCGATATATAAAACAATTAATTAACAAGCTAATTAGTAAGATGATTACTACTTATTTGCAAGGACAACAATGGTTACTACTAATTCACATTCACAATAGTTGCTTTTGTTGAACATGTAGTGCGCAGGAAGAATATACCTAAAGATGCCACATAAATTCTACAAGTTTGGCTCCAATCAAACAGAGGAACACAAAATTTGCAAATAAACTCTATACACAATCACCAACTAAATACAAAAAAATTATTAAGTATTTTAAAAGTGAAGAGACACACCAAAGATATATGCTTTGTCATAGTGATACCATGGTTTTAGTTTTATGGTCCTTCAAATTCTAGTCGGTGCCAATATGGAGAAAGGAGAAAAATGAAAAGGAATTGTTTAAAGTCTGAACTTTTTGACAAAAAATATTTCTCAATTCCAAAATGTTGGTATTGTAGGAAGTTTAGGACACAATTGAGGTTCAAAATGAGCTGTAGTTGATGAGACTTCCTGTCTATAATGCTTCTAAAAAATATTCAAGAAATGAGTATTCTTCATCTTCTTATTCTCTTTCAGTTCATAGGAAACAAACAATAGGTTTCTCTTTACATAGATACAACATCTAAACTTCCTCGTTTGTTGAAACTCTACTCCATGGATTAAAGGAAAGAGTGAAATAAGAATTCACTTTTGGTCTTACTTTAAAAATGATGTTCATAGTTGGTAGTTAGTTGATAATTACCGTTTTAATAATAGTGACAATAAAAAAAATGGACATTGATGTTTAATGTTCTATTATTATAGGTTTTCTTTAAGCATTCTAGTTATGTTTGTATTCAAGTCTTTATAACTATTTTTGTAACTCTATTTTGTATAAAATTTGAAGGATATCAACTTTATCAACTTTGATATTATACTATAGTATTTTGTTAGGTATGTTTATTTCTATAGATAACTATATTTTCAACTTTTATGATGTTGTTTGCAATTATGTTTATATTAAGTTGTTATTGAGTAACCTCATCCTTAATAAATATCCAATGTTAAAAGCTCTGAACATCATCAATACCAACTAGTATTCAACTTGTAATGAACTCAAAGCTTTTAACATAACTTTTTCCCTCTAAATTTAAAATATCATATACCAAACAAAAATAATATTCCTCCTTATTAACTCAATATATAGTTCATCTAAAAGAACTCATTATCATCATCCATCATCTCAAATTGCATCTCATAATGTCTTTAATCATATAAGAAAGGCTATGAAGAAATATAAAGTTGTAAACTAAGTCTAATGCCAAGTAACTTCCATTTAACCAAGTATAAAATGAATGCAGTAATAACAAAACTTTTAATAAAGGATACAAGGAAATGCAAAGTTGTAATTAAAATCTACATCCAATTCTAAGCAACTTCTATTTCACTAAATCTGAAATTTTATAAGTAATAACATAATTTTTAATAAGTCCAATATCAAGTTTAACTTGAGTTTATGGTTGAATCCAAAAGCCTTCTTCTCTTTGTATCTTTGTTTGTACATAAGATACTTAAAGTGATGATTTCTCACCATTCTATTAGAATCCTCTCATCTTTTTGTATTTCAAACCCAAACTCTAAGGATTTCTTCGTTTTCTCATAACCTATTATGTAGATATTTTGCAAAGCTATGATTATAGAATGTTACATACTTTGGACTTGTAAAGCAAGTTATATATGTATTTATTGTTAGGATTTAATCCTCTTAAACCAAATAGCAAATGTTATAAAATGCTTTCAATAGGTTAAGTTATTATATACAAACATATATAACTTTCAATGTTATAAATCAAAATCAAATATTAGCCTTTAGATAACATTCACTTATAATATAAAGTCATTTTAACATAACAGAACAATTCAAATTTAGCGAAAGAGTTTAGAAGTGATATAGGTGATTCATTCCCTATCAAAACAAAATAATTCAAACCCCATAGGACTTTCATCAAACACCTTATAAGCATAGCATAACTCAATTGAAACTTCAAGCATTCATTCTGTCTGTTCCCTTTCTTCACCATCATTAACACATTCAAATATCAAAGTAAACAATTAACAATCTCAATCCATGCAAACAACTCAACAACTAATCCTAAGTTTGACGATGAATATAGCGTTTAACAAACACAAGACAAAAAACAAACCCAAAACAAATCCAAGAACTACTTACCAGGTTGAGTACAACTGTAGGGAGACGATAGTGGACAACCTAAGATAACAAGAGAAACTTGTAAAATCAACGGATGAAGAGAGCAGAAAAAGGCAAAAAATCACTGGGAGAGAGGAGGAAGAAAGAACGCAAGAGGCGAGGTGGGGAGGAGGGGCTTTGGGTTTAATTTTTTAGAAGGTGAGACGACGTCGTTTGTCGTTAAACAAACGTTGTCATCTCTCTTAAATTTTTTTTTAACCTTTGCAACATTGGGGACGAAACATAGATTCGTGGTCAAATGCCCAACATTTACCTACCATATTCGATAACTGTCGCCAATACATTTGGAAAAGGTGACGTACGACCATGATACAAGGAAAACGATGTCTTTTAATTTTTCTGATCCGGTACATTTGACGACAAATCTACATTTCGCTGCCAAATGTTAAATGTTTACTATGAAAATAAAATAGCATCACAAAATGTACAACATTTTGCTACCAAATTGATAGATCATCGCCAATACTAAACCTTTTACCTTTTCCGACGGTCAGAACTTTAGTCGCCTATCACTCAAATTTCGCTACTAATTATACACAACGTCACCAAAACCTAAACATTTTCCTTACATTCTTAATTTTCTTAATTGATTAACATATATGAGTTTTTCCTATTACCAATAACAAAATGAAAATTTTGTTTTTTACACTTACATATGGAATTGTTCTTGATTTGCTTAATTTTTGGGAATCACTAATCTATATCTTTAATTTGGTGGATAAACAAAAAAATGGGGAAATTTTTAAAAATTTGTATCTTCTTTTTGTTATTAGCTGAATTAATAAGGATTGTAAATCACATTTCATTTAAACCAAATTCATCACTAACATGACAACATATACCTTTAGCCCTTTATCTACCACTAACCTTATTATTTGTATAAAAAGATACATTTAATTTAAACGTATCTTTTGGGTTTTTGCGACAAAGTAATATTAGTGGCCCAAAACCGAAGCAATCTCTTTACTTTCTTAATTTTCTTAGTTGATTAATATATATGAGGTATTCCTAATACATCATACAAATTGTTAAATTAATCTTCTTACTTATAAATGCAATTGTTTCTTTATTTGCTTAATTTTTAGGAATGACTAATCTTTAAATATAATTTGTTAGAAATAGTTTTTAAATAATATTACAATGTCTTGTTAAATTATTATAGTTTAGTTTTTCTAAATTACAATAATTACAATGTATAATTTTTTAAAATACATTTTTTGAAATTATAATAATGAAAATGTATAATTTTCTAAAAATTGTAAGTCAATTATAATTTATTTGAACGGTCAACAAATTAATTTGAAAATAGTTTTCAATTAAATAATTTAATTTTTAATTCAAAATATGTTTTATTCAGAATAGGAAAATAAATTTATTAAAAATTATTTATGAACTCGAGGGCTTTGGTGACGAACCATGTATTAGTCGCTACATCTGACGTTTGTCTACCAAATACAATAGATCGTAGCAAATTAATTAATACTACTTCCAAACAACTATAGTAAACAATAAACGACATCGTTTACCTAAATAAGAAAAATGACGTCGTTTTGTATTATGTTTTAAAAGACAAAAACATAAAAGGCTACCCCATTCCCCTTCAAGTCGTCAACACCAATCCAAAATCATCTCTTCTGTTTGGGTTCTATATTGTGGTCATCATCATCGAAGAACCATTATTAATTGAATTGGTATTATTCTTTTGTTCTATTTTCGTCAACGAAGTTGTGCTAAGTTTAACTTATACCTTTAGGTGTTTATGGTTGTGTTTTGAAGATGATTTACTATCTATCTTTGTTATTTGTTTATGTCTGTCTTCCCAACGACCTTTAACACTTCTCTCATCAAAGCTTCGTAACTATTTGATGAAAGGTCCTTAAGTGTATTTTACTTTTATTCATTTCCATTAATAGTAATATAGCCCAATATAGATAATACTATATTTCTATATATCAAGAACATAGTCATGTCTATTTTACTTTAAATTTTAAATTTTGCATATGATACAAACTACATAATAGATTTTTGAAATTTTAGTAAGGGTAACTTTCCTATCATTAGGCACATTGAAGATGTATAAGTGCTAAACTGGACTACTTTTACTTATCATTGAAATTGGAGTTGAACATATCATCATTTCATTCTAAATTGACATTTGCAGAATATACCTCTTAACATTATTAATCAAGGAATTTTGACATGGTGACTAGTTCAGGATGGCCTAATTCATCCCATTAAGAGGAATGTGGCAAAATTGTCCCTACTGAAAAAATAAACAATGCAGAAAAAATCTCTACTTCATACACTAATCATTGTCTGCCTTCCATAGCTGATCTTCTACTTCAAGGTGTTCAGTATCACTCGAACAACGTCACTTTCCTTATTATGTACATCTCATTTCCTTTTATGAAGCTATTATATATTCACATTTGATGGTATATACTACATGTTTTAAGCTTCCCTAAATCTCGAAGATGACATGTATGCCCATAGAGGCAGGAATGATGTCACAATGGTCCATAAAAGATTAGGAAAATCAGTTATTTTGGAAAATACATCAATTCCACAGACTTCGTCTGCTCATTCATGTATGTATGTCACTCCAATTTCAGTTTGTTTAATGATTTACTAATCTGACAATATCTAAGTTCTATAATGATTGTGTTTTAGGTAAACCGTTTTGTACTGGCAGTTCATTTGGAGAACTTGTCTTCCATACTAAATCTAGCGACTCATTCACTGTGTCATTTACAAGTTTAGTTATAACGGAAAAGTTGTTGCAAGATGGTGTGAAAAACCCTACACCTGAGGGAAGAACTATTATTGTTTCAATTGGTGCCTTCGAACTTACAAGGATCCTTCTAGGGAATCCAAACATCGGGGACTCATTTACCTTTACCGACTCTCATGTCACTTGGAATTCAAATAAATAATTATATCATTGTCATTTACTGATGCAATCAACTGGACTTAGCTTTTTTAAAGTTGATTTATTGTTGTATCTGTAAGAATTTTTCAAACAACATCTCTACTAGTTAGGGGTCAAGCTGCGTACTATTGAGTGTGGACTGTTATTATTCTTGTTCTATGACTATATGAATTGTTAAACTTCTAATTCAAAGTTCATACTACTCCATATATCATATTATTATAATGATACAATTATTTAAATTTTTTATAACTAATTTTTGCAATGTTAGTAAATATTAATGATTAATTAATATGTTGTATGTGTTTTTTCAACAATATGTTGTAAACATTCCCCACAAATCTCGAATAAAATATATCTTAACTATAATAGATTATAAAAATGTTAGTTTAACAATTCTAGAAAATGTTAATCCTTTGGTAACGATTTCCAAAAATCGTCACTGAAATTGTGAACCCTTTGGTGATGATTTCCTGGATTAGTCCCCAAATGTTTAATAAATTATGGTGACGATTTCTGAAAAGCGTCACCATAAGTTAATTTAGTAACAAATATCTGGAATCATCACCCATTGTGGATCATTTTCTGACGATTTTTATGTAATCGTCACTAAATGTTCACCATTTGGCTACAATTTCTGTCATTCGTCACGAAATATTGTTCCTTTTATGACATTTTTCCATTTAGTAGCTAAAGGCTTAGTTTTAATGACGATTTGTAAAATTGTCACAATATGGTAACTTTTGGCGACGATTTTTTGAACGTTTCAAAAGAATGTAGCTAAATGTCTACTTTGTTGTAGTGTTAACAGTCAAAATCAAATGTCATTTCCTAAATCATCAAGTGTGTCCAATAGTCATCACCTCTTACTTATATAAGATAAGTTTAGATAATCAAAATTCTAAAATTTTTCATACTTATCCAATAACCAATGTAAACAAAATATCATTAGAGCTTAAATTCCTACTATTAGGGATATATGACATTTTGATTAATGAATTGATTGTTGAGTAGATTTTGTATGCTATACCCTAGGTCATATCTCACATTTCAATTTCTTTTAATCTTATTTATTTTACCGTATCATAAATAAATTCAATTCTTTTACTAAGAGCTGGTGGTCGCCTTTAAATATATGATTTTTCTTAAGCAAGTTACCAATTATAATGACCTTACTTTACTTTAATTTCTCTTAAACTAAATTTAATTTACTTTCCTTGAATTGTCTGATAAGATTGTATTAAATATAATCTTTTGGTAGCATTTTAAAGTAGCAAATCTTAAATTTAATCCTTAAGAATGAGACAAGAGTTTTAAGGGTATATTATGGGGTTTATTTAACCTCTAAGGTCTTACCACGTATACATACATTAATCTTTTTATAGTCATTTTTGTATACGTGGTAAGAGTTATGTGCTACGGTACTAGTTCCTATCAATTTCAAGCGTGTGTCTTTTATAAATATAATACCATACAAATTTCAATGCATGCCTACTTAATGTATAACTTAAGTTCACTTGTCTGCTTTTAACTTTATCTTTTTGAACTCTCATCTAGTAATTTAAAACAGATATGATGATCGTATGCTCACTCTAAACTAATTTCCTTTTAACTTATCATCTAAGTCGACATTCACAGTTTAATTTTCTTACCTTAACTCTAAATTATCACCTTGACAATAAACTTAAAACTTGCCTATTCTCCAGTTGTCACAAATACTAAAGTCGATTGTCTGTGTAGAAGGTCAATCTTTTATTTGTCTGAAATAATCTTTGATTCATATGAAAAAATGTCATACAAAGTATACGTATTAAATAATTGGTTTTGTCATTGGGTCTGTCACCATATCTCGTGTAGTTATATACTTCATGTTCACTTCTCCTTGTATAACTATATCTTTCATATAATTGTACTTGGTATCTAAATGCTTGGTTTTTTAATGAAAATTAAGGTCTTTTGTACAAACGATTGTTGCTTAATTGTCACAATTGATTGTTACTAGATCAGTATCACTTTAAGTGACCCCTAAACTAACCTAAAATCATTTAAGCCACATGATTTCTTGTAACAGCCCAGACCACCCGCTTGCAGATATTGTCCGCTTTGGGCTTGGCCCGCACGGTTTTGTTCTTCCAGACT
>JANQBM010000002.1:6325709-6339963 GCA_025594535.1 Erythroxylum domingense | reverse complement strand
TTGGTTTTAAAATTTTGTGAATTTCATTTACTGGTTCTTATTCTTTTAATGTATGTGATGCCATGTGGAGTTCGATACTAATTACACGTAACGCTCCGTTATCTTAGGTTATGTGTCGGAATGACCTACGGGCGTCCCGATGCGCATCCTAGGGTAATGGGGTGTTACAGATTGCATATGCTTTTACATAGCTAAAGAAGAATGAATTAAATTATCCTACTCATGATTTGGGGCTTGTAGTGGTAGTGTTTACACTCAAGATTTGGAGACACTATCTTTATAGGAGACTTACTGTATATACACTGATCACAAGAGCCTAAAGTACTTAATGACACAGAAGGAACTAAACCTTAAACAAAGGAGATGGATGGAATTAATTAAGGATTATGACTTAGTGATTGACTATCAACTGAGAAAAGCAAATGTGGTTGCCAATGCACTGAGTCGTAAGTCCTGTTCGGTATTGACTGTCAGGCAAAATCCTTATATGACTCATTTGATGAGTATACGGAGCCTTGGGGTTGGACTCTCAGTGGTTGAGGATAACGGAACATTGCTAGCACAGTTTGAAGTTTGACCAACACTATTTTATGAGATTAGGAGATCACAGGCCAAAGATCCCGAGTTAAAGGTCATTCGAGAGAAATTACCATCCAAAAAGGATGAGGGGTTCTGAATGAAAGAAGACAGGTTGTTAGTCTTCAGAAATAGAGTCTGTGTACCAGATGACCAAGATCTTAGGTGACCTGTCTTGGAAGAAGCTCGCAGTTTAGCATATGTTATGCATCCTCGTAGTACCAAGATGTATTGAACTTTTAGACAGAGCTATTGGTGGCCAGGGTGTTGGATCGGAAAATGAAACATGCATCGATTTGGAAGAAACGGTAGATTTCAAAACTTTTAGAAATCAAAATTTCAGCATAAGCAATATATCCAAATCAACATGCATATCCACACATGATACGGTATAAGGAAAAACATTTGCATAATCACAAGATGGAAAATATTACCAACTCCTTCGCTACAGCTTTAACTCCTCGCTGTACTATCCTCTCCTTGGCAATGTATCCTCTCCTAGGTGATGTATCTTCTTCACCTTATTGTATCCTCTTCTTGATATTGTATCCTTAACCAATCTGATCTACCACTTATTCTTCTTGGACAACTTGGTTAGCAAGATCCTTTGGTGGGAAAGGAGAAGAAAACTTTGGAGGGGATTTTTCTTAGAAGAAAGTAGCTAGAAAAATGAGACACTCTCATGCAATTTTCAGCTCACCATACAAAATAGGAGAGAGAGAGTCAAAACAATGCGAGAACCTTTTCTTACACCCTCTTAATTTCGGTTAATCTCAAAGGAAAGAAGAAGCCAATAAATGAGACTCTTCTCATTTGTCTTTAAGATGGCTATATGAAAAGACTATTAACCTAAAAGTGACATACCATTTTCGGTTTTTGATGATGAAAGAAGGAAGATGGCCCATCAAATGTACCTCTTTCTTCTTTAATCCAATGAATGTTAATAGGTTACATGCTATCATTAAAAGACCACCATTAAACCATTTAATGATAAGGTTATTACTCCATTTTATGATGATAAAGCATGTTAAAAAAAATCTTAAATGTAGCAAACTAATGTTAAATGTGCAGCTGCACATTTACCCATTAAAACCAAAATTCCATCTCCATTTATCTTTAATAACTTTGTTTTAATTTAATTAATCAAATTAAACCAAAGCCTAGCCCATTTTTAAATGTTCATTTAGGCTTCTAATTAACCATTAATTAGTACAAGCCCAACATTCAATCATGGGCTTTAAAACCTCCACCTCTATTTATATTTCTTACTAAGCTTGATAACCTTCCTTGAAGTCAAATGGGGAATCTTATTGAACTTAGATAATTCAAGCTCCAATAAGCCCAGAATTAATTTAATCTCATTATAATTAATTCTAGTTTATTAACCAAATGTCATTCCACTAAAGACAATTAGTTGAACTCTTAAATTACTAAATATTATGAGAACACATGTTTCAATATGTCCAATTGCAAACTCTAATATGAACCATATTATAGCCATCCGCTCAATAAAGGGTAAAATTACCATTTTGTCCTTATGTTGGTTTTTCCTTTTAGATCTCCTATTTTACTCTATATGGTGATTAACGCACAAGATCTCATCTTAGTGTCAAGACTTGATGGGTAGTCCATCAAACTACTAGCGCCAGTTTAATCACCAATCTCCATAAAACATCTAAAAGTGATGATATCACTATAAACTCTTTATTTGAGTGAATGTTTCCTAATACATGTTTCAATTAATAATTCTAACATGCAAACACTACATTAATATTTTGTTAAAATCCATTCCAATCATATCAAGAATTATAATGAAATACATATGAGTTCACCACTCATCAAGATTGTGGTCCATAATAAACGTATGCTTAAGTTGTACGTTTTAAAATTAAAGTAACGGTCCATTTTATTCTTTATAAGCATACTTGATTCTAGATTCATTTAGTAGTGCCATTATCGATAGTCAACTACTATCATGATATGAAACTAATCATTCCCTTGAAGTAAACTCTTTTACTTACACAGAGATAAATAGCAATACTATAGTCTAAACCATAATCAAGCGACCAACTTGATTATTCAACTGTTAATCCATTATTTTATATTCTTATGATTGACAAGTTTCCCATACATCTCTATGTATATGTATATTACTTACAAAAGAATCTCGGTACCTTACGACTAGATATATAATGCTTACAAAAACCAAACTCTTTTGTTTTATTAATAATAAATATTTTCATTAAAAAAGTAACTGGAAGAAAATTAAGTTATAAGTAAATACACTTGCTTTCTAGGACACTATATTTACATAACTCCAACACAAGGATGAAGAGAGAAATAGCAAAATTTTTGGCGAGATGCCTTCCTTGTCAACAGATAAAGGCAAAGCATCAAAAGCCAGCTGGTATGTTACAGTCTTTGCCTATTCCATAATGGAAGTGGGAGCATGTGATAATGGATTTTGTAATTAGATTACCTCGTAGATCGAAGGGTCACGATGCTATTTGGTTTATAGCAGATAGATTGACAAAATCTGCTCATTTTCTGCCTATCCACATAACCTACTCGTTGGAGAGGTTAGCAAAGATGTATATTGATGAGATTATGAAGCTGCACGGGGTGCCAGTTTCTATAATATTATATAGGGATCCAAGATTCACCTCTCGATTTTGGACGAAATTTTAGGAATTTTTGGGGACTAAACTAAAGTTTAGTACTACTTTTCACCCCCAGACTGATGGTCTGTCAGAGAGGACTATTCAGACACTACAGGACATACTGAGGGCATGTGTAATGGAATTCCAAGGGAGCTGGGACCAACACTTGCCTTTGATAGAATTTGCTTATAACAATAGTTATCAGACAAGTATCAGCATGCCACCATATGAAACACTTTATAGGAGAAAGTGTAGGATACCTTTATTTTGGTATGAGGTTAGTACAGCTAAAGTTGAAGGAGTCGAATTAATCTTCCATTATTTTGATACTCTCATTATGGGTAAGATGCATCTTTATATGCTCCCAAATTTGAGGTAATGAACAAATCACAACTTGAAATTATTGTTCATCTGATAATTCATGACCAACATCACGTAATTCACTTATCATGATTTACATGTGCCTCAAATATTTTTTTTATTGTGTGATCTAGCCATTTCTTGTATGTGTCAAACTTAACAGTGAGTGGACATACACTAAGGTGCCTCCAAAATGTGCTAATAAAGTGGACCATATGTCCTTAGCAATTTTATATTGATAGAAATCATGTATAATATCATTATCTATGTTGATTAATAATGTAATACATGCTAAAAAATTATTTTTCATCCAAATTTTGTAAGCATCATGCTCCCTTTTTTGGGGTCGTATTGCCTCCCTCATAAACATTTACAGTTATGTTTAACCGTTCGATAGCCTTATGTTCTTCTAGTACATATTGAATTTTCATATTCCAAATTTCTTAATTGTCATCATTTAACTTCTCATCCTTGTTTAGTTCAGCAACAATATTCTTTGATAGAGTAGCCATAATGGAAGCACAAAGTTTCTACATAAATAAATAGTATACTTGCACATAATTTTCATGTCATACATACATAAATGGAATAATCGAATTTCAATTTTCTATGAAATTGAAATAGTAAGTATTTTCTGAGTCATCATTCGTATAATACTTGAATACCAATTATCATACTCAAGAATTGTTTCAAACATAAACATTCATATAACATATATTTTGATAATACGAAATAATATCGAGCTTGATATACATTAAAAAACATAATTTATTTGGTTTATTATAAAAACTTAGTTTAATATGTAATAATGAATACTACGTGGAATTAAGTCAATGAATTCATATGATAAATTCCTAGAAGCTCGATATATTATAGTTTTAATAATTTCAAATGGAAGACTAATCAGATATAAAGTCCAAATCAATTATTTTCTTTGAAATTCTCTAATAAAGTTTGTCACCAACCATTATATGACTTCACATAAGGCCATTCTAGGTGTTAAAGCATACTTAATTTTTCACTTTCTAATTGTAGCAAAGTTAAAAGTAAAGTCATGTATTTCAATTCAACTTTTATTAAATCAAACAACCTCCAAAATATAGCTCTTGCATTAAATGATTAATTATAATAACATCTATTATATTTTCTTTAACAAGAATTGCATACTGAGTAATTGCACTAATATAATGGTAAGTCGTCTCATCTGTGTTGTAGTTTGTATAAATCTAGTGGTCCCCTTTATGATTGGCATTTTCCTGAAAACACATTTTTAGGAATTAAAAGCCCCTTATATAACCAGAAATCATCAAATAAATGAACTTATGCTCAAAATAAAACTATAATCATTATATTTTACTCAAAATCATAATTTGAATGCAATATGAACAAATCATATTGAAATTATAATTATTTTATTTCTAATTATTATCAAACTGATCAGATTAAATTTTATATTAGAAACTTATTTCTAATTCTCATTAAACTAATAATGTCAATTTAATTAGAAATTTATCTCCAATCCCATATATGATTTGATTTACTTAATATTGAACTAATCAATTTTAATTTTATAAATTAAATTCGAAACTTATTTCCAATTATAATTTTGAATTAGAATTTTATTTCTAATTATTATTCAACTTATGAACTTACTAATTGCCAATTTTAATTTTAATTAAAAACTTACTAATTATTAATATTTAACTGATTAATTTAAAATTTGTAAATTACTTAGAAACTAATTTCTAACTATCACTAAATTCATAAGCGTAATATATAAAATTTTTGAAACTTATTTCTAAATTTACCATATTATCTACTATGTAATGTATATTGATTGAGCAAATGGGTTCCTTGAATTCTAACTTCATAGCCCAAAACATTTTCTAAAAAATTTGAAGTCTAAGTCATTATAGAGTTACTCCATAGTCTTGTCTTTATTAGTTAATTAAGATGGCTCCAAATACTAATCCAAATATTTGCCTGTAGGTTTGTTCTTAACCCACTGATGTTGGCCCATTGTTATATTTTTTAGCCCATTTTAAGTCCACAACCCATAATCTATGAGTACGAAACCATAGAAACTACGATCTCACTCTTAAATATTTCACATCTTGTGGCTTAGAAGCAAATGGGAGACAACTACCAACGTCTCTTGGCCACCAAAGGAAGCTTCACTATGTGAGAACCATCAAAGAAAGTAGAGCTAACGGGAGTGATGAAGCGTCCTTCCCAGTATATGGTAGTGGCAGTGTGGTTTAGTTAAAGCAGTGATGTGTCATCAGAGGAAGCGATGACAACAGGGAACCTGTTAGACCTTCTTTTTAATGTTTGGTAAATACCAATATTAAACAACATTAGCAACATGATGGTGGCATGTTTTGGCAATTTGTAAGGTCCCTTTGATGATATGTAGCCACAAAGAAATATATTATGTACATTGGACAAAGATAGTTTATGAAAATTGTCCAAACCATTTATTAACTACTCAACTATCCAGATGTCTACCTTAGGCTTATCTATAATAGTTAAAGTCTATATGATATAAAACGTTGTAAATCCTTAGACTTATGTACGCGATGTACTTGGTATTTTTTGCAAATAAATTCCCTTATTCTTCTAAATGTTGCCAATTCCTTTTTTTTTTATTTAATTCCAAGTGTTTCAATATTCTACACCATTTAGATAGCATAAACGATATCACTTTCCTTCTTATTTGTGGGAGCATTTTTACTGAATCAAGTAAAGAGACTTGGTTGCATTATACGACATGAATTGGTGAGTTTGTTGGCCTAAAAAGTCACCCTGTAATAGGTTGGCATTAGAGAAAAAGTTGCAAGGGAACATAAAAGATAAATTGTGGCCAGAAATATGGATCAATTGAGGGAAAGAATTGCTCAACTGGAACAAATTTTTGGACTAGTTTCAGGAGAGGAGGGATTCACCATAACTTCTTGATTAAACTTAATAACTGAGGCATTGGAGCAAATCCATAAAAGATTTGATGATATTTTGTGATAGGAAAATAAGAGAGTGTCGGTGATGGAAGAAACATTGGCACTTCTTCATACTAATGTTGTCCAACACAATAGGGAGAGTTAGACTAGGGTTAAAGTCCTAGAATCAAATATATGGTTTTTGAGATGCTAAGATGCTGGAGAATTTCCTATATGATATCGAACAATAATTTCTTACAACAAGGATGCCGAAAGGTGACAAAGTGATGTTGACTAGCATGTACTTGGTTGGTGATGCCAATTTATGATGGTGTGTAAAGATGGATGATGATCAAAGGCAAGGTGTTCAAAACCTCCCAAGTGTCATTGCTACTATTAATCAATTGGTTGACTTACGATCGAATAAAGACAAGGAAAAGGATTCCAGTGGTAATAGGAATGGAAAAGTTGTAAAAGAATATTTCTTTAGGGAAAATGAAAAAGGTAAAAAACTTTCAAAGTTCTAAAAATTCTACTTAATGAAATGCTACTTACTTTATATGCAGCGAATTGCATTATACAAGGGAATGACCAAGGAAGACGAAGTTAAATGCATTGCAAGCCAAGGAGGAGGACAATAGTGAAATAACTATTCTTAATCCATTGATGGTAAAAAAGGCACCTAAAAGTGGGATTTCTGGGACCTCTGATGAGTAAATATGATGGCTATATATTGAAGGAAGGGAGCTCATATAAACTTCCTTCATTGATTATAAGGGCTGTAAACAGAATTGTAGTCCCATTTTTATTGTTTCATTGGTAGCAAGGAGATTTGATGTTTTTTTGAAGTTTAAAAATTGGCAGTAGGGGTTGCCACTACAAAATATTGATGAAATGACATGCACGAGTGTGTCATTTTAGTATACATTTACCTAACATGTTTTGTTAGAAATTTCCAGGGCAAAAGGTGATAAATTGGCGAACTTTGGGAATAAGTAGCCAAGGGCAAACATGTTAGACAAATTTAGTACATTAGTTATTGGCGAGGATGTTGACTTTCTTTTAGTAGTGAGGTTTATGAGACCTTCTTTTCAGTGTTTAGTAAACACCAATATTGCACAACCTTGGAACATGATGGTGACATGCTTTGGAAATTTTTAAGGTCCATTTGAAGATATGTAGCCATAAAACAATATATTATATATGTTGGAATTATATAATGTATGCTGAAAAATGGGACAACATTAGTTTTTCTTGGCTACTCGGTGTCCATGAATGTTACAACGTTGTTGCATTTCTCACACTACGTGAATTTTAAAAACCAACCATGATTAAATCATAGAAAAATAAAAGTTTACGATTTCCAATTAGATCTTAATAATTAAATAACTTGAATAATAAAACTCAAATCATAAAATAAGAAATCGTACCTAATTCTATTTTTATGATGAAATCCTTTGAAAGCTTTTCGATATGTCAACCACTAGATATTCACGTGTCCAGTCTTTATTAGTATCCACAGAGCAATTTCTCAACTTTTAAGAGGAATTAAGTAAGAGTGCTAGCTCCCTGATGCTTATTCATATTTATAGAAAAAGTATTAGGGTTTTTATAATTTCTATTGAAATTAAATACCTTAATTATAATTAAAGTCAAACTCTAATTACACTTAATTTAATTTTGATAAAATCAAATATCTCATATTTGATTCTTAAAGTTTCTCAAATTTTATAATTAAGTCAAACTTAATTAAAATTGATTTTTCCTTTACAAACTGCTCTTTAATGTGTGACCCATTAGGTTTTTAATATATTGGCAATGATTATAAATTCTAATTCATTCATAATTAGAATTAGATAAATTAAAAATTTTTAATTTATCTTTAATTCTCCAATTAAAAAATTTATAATCATAGATCAAGATTGACATCTAGTAACATATCATAACCACCCAAATATCAGGAAGGTCAAAGTGATTTGACTTAACTTGTCCATACATGGTTATGATGTATAATTTAATACTTTTGTCATCCAATATTCCAATTGGACAAAGTTTTTTCGTTTTCAATCATGTTTGTTCTTACTAATTAGTAATTCATTTATAATTGATATTTGAAAACACCTTTTCAAATGTTAATTCACTCTAGCCAAAGAATTCCATAAATCAATACTAATCAAGAATAATAGAACATTCTCTCTAGTTACTTTAAAGGGACGAATCCTTTATTAACTTACTCAACTATCTCCATATGGTTCATATTGTATCCAAGTACTACCAACTGAATTATCCTAGGATAGTTCATAAGTACTATCAAAGCACAGTATTTTCCACATTAGGTACCTTTGTAACCTCAAGTTTAAGGATCAATTATACAATCATCATGACGAGGAAATCCACAAACATAAGTAATATTCCATTTGGGATCCTTATAGTTAGGTCAATTCAGTGACTTATTCTCTAATAAGCACCCATAAATTAGTTTATCTCCATACTTTAATTTATGAGATCAATTACTTTCTTTATAAGAAAGAAACATAATGTGTGTTAGTTTTACTGTCTCATCAATATCCTGTCTTGATGAAACTATACCTACAAACATTTAGGAATAATACATAAATGTAAATTGAATCTCATAAGTATGAACTCGTCATAATTTCAATTACACAGTAATTATTCTAAGGATTTTATCTTTAGTATTAAAACATCAAATGTAATTAACATAATACATAAAGATAAAGAATGTCTTTATTAATTAAACAATAATGTCATACATGAAATTGAAACTAACATATTAGATGCAAGGGCATAAACTAACAATCTCTCACTTGCTCTAAAGTCAATTGCTTATATATCTAATACCATATCCATCCATATGATAATCATGTCTTTTCTGATACAATGACATAGTGAGAGGATCTGCAAGATTCTCTTCAGTGGTAACTCGTTCCAATGTTATGCCTTTCTGCTTCACTATCTCCTTGATCAAGTGAATCTTTATGAGTACATGTTAAGACTGTTGGTCAGACCTTAGTTCTTTTTCATGTGTAATAGCATTATTATTGTCATGGTACATATTATAGGCTTAATAATGCTAGGAACCACTCCAAGTACAATGATGAACTTTTGTATCTAAATTGCTTCGTTTTTTACCTTTAACATTAAAATGTACTCTGCCTCGGTTGTTGAATCTATAATGGATGATTGTTTGGAACTCTTCCAACTTACAACACCACCATTTAGAGTGAATATGTACCCTAAGTATAATCTACTATCATCTTGATTTGACTGAAAGATAGCATATGAATATCCTTAAACTCTAAGTTTAGCTCCTCTATGGACCAGAAAACATCTTTAGTTTTTCTTAAGTACTTTAAGATGTTTTTTACAGCCATTCATTGTCACTCGATTGGAATCACTTAAAACCTGCTTGTTATGCGCAAAACATAAGAGACGTCTGGTCTAGTATATAGTATCGCATTCATGATTAATCCAATTGTCGAAGCATATAGAATACAATCCATTTTATCTCTCTCTTCTTGTGTTTAAAGACACACATCCTATAAAAGAGACATCTTATACGATATGGGTAAGAATGCCCTCTTAGAATTCTCCATGCCTCTTTAGCACTTTGTCTATGTATATAGATTGGAACATCACAAACAACCTTTTCGATCTATCTTTATGACAACTTCTCCCTTATCCTTCATAAAGAAGTTCTTACATAACAAAATCTTTACAGACTTAAGCATTGGTATGCCATTTTTAATTAACAATATGTCGTCCATATGAAAAACTAAGAAAACAACTGCACTGCCATTAACCTTCTTATAGCCACATGGTTTATCCACATTTTTATAAAAATCAAACTCTTTGATTATTATAACAAAATGGATGTTCCGTCTTCCTAATGCTTGCTTAATTCCATAAATGGACTTTTGTAAATTATACTTGATTATAAAATCTATTGCTCCTGTAAATTTCCATTGAGAAATGCTATTTTGAAATCCATTTGGTAGATTTCATAATCATAATATGTGGTTATAGCCAATAGGATCATTATGGATTTTAGCATAGCTACTGGCGAAAGGTTTCATCAAAATTAACTCCTTGTTTTTGTTTGTAACCTTTATCCACTAACCTTGCTTTGTAAATATGTACATTACCATCCATATCTATTTTTCTCTTATAAACCCACCTGCATTCAATAGGTACAACACCATCAGTTGTGTCCACCAAAGTCTATACTTGGTTAGTGTACATGGATTCCATTTTAGATCTCATGGCTTCATGCCATTTTGAAGAACCAATGTTAGGCATTGTTTCTTTAAAATTAGTAGGCTCAAAGTGTATGACAGATATATTATCCTTCCCTTTTCAATATGTAGATCTAGTCTAATGGGTGGATGATGTATCCTACTTGTGCATCACGAACTATACGTCTCTTAAACCCTTAGTTGTACATCACTTGTATTAACTTAAGGTTCTTATTCCATCTGAATGTGAATTTGTGGCTCTTGAACTTCTTTAAGTTCTAACTCACTCCTACTACTTTCTTTAAGAATAAATTCTCTTTTTAGGAATGTAGCATATCTTGAGATAAACAATTTTTGCTCAAGAGGATGGTAAAATTGATATCCAATACTCTCTTTCGAATACCCCATAAATTTGCATTTATTTGATTTAGCTTGAAGCTTGTTAGATATTGAACGCCTTACGTAAGCATAACATCCCCAAATATTTAAGTGAGAAAACTTTGGTCTTCTACTAGTCCATGTCTCATATGGTGTCTTGTTAATTTATTTGGATAGAACATTATTTAGAAGGTAAGAAACAGTGTCAATGGCATATTCCTAAAAGGAGATAGGAAGGACTTTATGGCTCTTCATGGAATTTACTATATCTAATAGAGTATGATTTCTCCTCTCATTTACTCCATTATGCTGTAGAGTTGTATGAGGAGTCTATTTTGAGAAAATATTATTCTCTTTTAAGTAACCAAAAAACTCATGGTCCAAGTATTCACCACCTCGATCTAATATAAGATTCTTAATACTTTTACCAGTATGTTTCTCAATCTCAAGTCTAAATTCTTTAAAATATTCAAATGATTCAAACTTTTGTTTTATTAAGTACACATAACCATATCTAGAATGATCATCTATGAACATAATGAAATATAAGAATCCACCTCTAACACGAGTAGACATAGGCCCATATACATCTAAATGTATTAGCTTTAGTAACTCACTGGCATGTTCTCCATTTCCACTAAAGGATAGTTTGGTAATCTTTCCCAATAAACAAGATTCACAAGTTTCATATGATTCATAACCAAAAGGATCCAAATATACTTCTTTATATAACTTTGTGATTCTAGTTTTGTTAATATGAACTAACCTGTAATTCTGTAAAAAAAAGATGGATTTTACTTACTTAACTTTCTTTTCTTGCTATTTATGTTAAGAATTGGCCTTTCAAGATCTAACTAATACGAACCATTTGTAAGTAATCTTGGTGATGAACATCATCTTTATAAAAAGAATAACTATTATTTTAAAAATAAAGATAAATCCATTCAAATATAAAGAAGAAATATAAATGATGTTTCTTGTAATAACTAGAACATAACAAAAATTATTTACTTACAGTACAAGGCTAGAAGACAAAGTTATATTGCAAGTTCCTACAGCTAATGTAGCAACTCCTACTCCACTGCCAACTCACATGTCCACTTTTACTCTCCTCAATGATCTACTCCATTTTAACATCTGCATGTTATTATATATATGAGAACCACATCCAGTTTCTAATACCCAAGAATGTGGAATAGGGTAGACATATTGATCTAAATCATAAACTTGCCTGAAGAAACAACTTCCTTAAGCTTCTTATCTTTCAGGTTAGCAAGATAAGATGGGCAATTCCTCTTCCAGTTTCTATTGACTTTATAACGAAAGCATGTCCTTTTGTCATTGCTTTTCTTCTTGACACCTTCTTTTGGCTTCACTACATTAGTATAAGCCTTCTGTTTCTTGTGTTGTTTCTTCTTTAAGCCCTTTTTCTTGCTATTAGAAGAATCTACAATGAGAATAGAACTAGGTTCTTCTGTAGGCACCCCTCCACAGTCTTGAGTATATTCAATAGTTCAGGTAATGACATAATCTTTTAGTTCATGTGAAAGTTCATAACGAACTATGCAAAGCTTGAATTGAAAGACTGCAACATCAAATCAACGCTTAACTTATAATCCATGAAAAATCCTAATTAGGCTAATTTTTTAATATACCAAATCATCTTCAGTATATGTAGATTGATTCAAGATCCTTCTGCCATCTTGCACTGAAATAGTGCCTTGGAGAATTGATACCTCTATATCCTGCTTTTTGCACTAAATAACTCCTTGAGATGCATAATCATAGTAGATGCATCCTTATTCTCATGCTACCTCTAAAGCTCTAGAGATATGCTAGCCAACATCACACATGTAGCTTATTAAACGTCATTAATATAACGTTGATACTTTTCTCAAACCTCATCATTCGCATCCGAACTAGGATATGGTGGAATTGAAGTGTTAAGAACATATAGCTTCTTTTCTTGCTTGAGAACAATTCTCAAGTTTTAAAACCAGTATGAGAAGTTAGGTCTAGTCAGCTTGTTAACATTAATAATGGTTCTTAACGTCAAATCGGTACTCATCTTTTAACTCAACGACTGAAAGACACGAAAAATAAATATTAGTTTGTACCCGAAATTCAAATAAGATAAGGACTTTAATGAATATTTTATTACTCCCATTATTTTATTTAAAATAATAGCCATCATTATTAAATTAATAAATTATCAAATAATTTCCTAGTGGGCTAGGATCTTCTTAAAAAATATTTATCTTGAGTTTGCTAAACAAACTAACTAAATTTAAAATATATAACAACTTTATTAATCACATCTTATAAGACTTCTAGATTTGTTATGCAACAACTCTTTGCCAAAATATATCATATATATTATTATTAACCCTACCTCTAAATCCATATGAACATGAGTTTGCTCATCCAAATTATACAAATTTATTTAAATAGGACTCATTAATTTAAGGTAAAACATATTTGACATAAATTGGCCTTGAGTTTGCTCAACAAGCCATGTAACAAATAGAAATATGAATTTATTCTTAAATTATCTTTAATTCTCTAATTAAACATTTTACAATCATAGATCAAAATTAACATCTAGCAACATGTCATGACCACCCAAATATAAAAAATGTCAAAGTAGTTTGACTTAACCTGTCTATGCATGGTTATGATATATAATTTAATCCTTTCGTCATCCAATATTCTAATTAGACAAGGTATAGATATAGTGTCTACTCTTTTGTTTTCAATCATATTAGTTCTTGCTAATTAGTGATTGAATTATAATGGATATTTGAAAATGTCTTTTCAATTATCAATTCATTTTGGCCATATAAGATAGTAATTCTAGGCTCTGATACCACATATGTAACACCTCACTCCCGCAAGACCCGAACCTGACATCGATGGTGATATCGGAATTCGTGCCCCGCGAGGGTGGCATGTTATAGCACTAGATCATTCAAATTTCAGTACAATTTTTTTAAAAAACAATAACATAAAGTGCAAAAATTTGATAACCAAATCGGCCCACTTTGTTTTATAACCATTTTCAACAAAACAATATAATCAATAGAATTTTCAA